>CM076153.1:29337500-29340000 GCA_038025085.1 Tetragonia tetragonoides
TCCGCATCCCAGAGAACAGCTAGAGCACGAAGCCCATACTACAGCCGCACCGAAGGCTCGACGTGGGGGGACGACGTGTTCAGCTTGAGTTGTCCACCCGGCACCCTTGGGAGGATGCCGGACGGAGATCTCATCTTTTCAGGGTCACGATTACCATCCGTAGGCACAAACATAGGAAACCATGCTTCCTCCAAGGCAATTCGCTCTTGGAGTAATCGATGAAAAGGTCTGTGGGTGTGCGGTTGACTGCACGAGCAGGACCCCGCCAACCCAAACGGACCGAGTGCCACTCACACGTCTTCACAATTACTGCGCCAAAATCAACCTCGACGTACCCACGAAAGTACATAGTAGCCACAAGGATGTCCGAGGGAGACCCCAATGAGCACAATGCTCGGCGTGAAAATCTCGATGAAGGGACGTTCGATGCCCACCCGTCGTCTAGACGGCTCATCCTGAAAGAGATCATATCCATCCGACGTTTATACCCACAAGCCGGCTAGATAGCTCATCCCGAAGGAGAGCACATCCATCCGTCATCGGCTCGGTGGCTCATCCCGAAGGAGATCACACCTATCCGACGTCGTCTGGATGGCTCGATCCCAAAGGAGATCACATCAATCCGACATTTATACCCACAAGCCAGCTAGATAGCTCATCCCAAAGGAGATCACATCCATCGGACGTTGGCTCGCTTGCTCATCCCGAAGGGGATCACACCTATGCGACGTCGTCTGGATAGCTCGATCCCGAAGGAGATCACACCCGTCCAACATTTATACCCACATCGTAACCGTAATCCATCGTCGACCTCGACAGCGCCCGAGTGGACGCGACATGACACAACTCGGCGCCTAGTAGGCGCTTCATGCGGTGTCACGTCGCGTCCGTCTCCAGCACCGCCTCCGTCTCCTGCATAGGGGGCCGGTGCTTGAGCCGAGGTGTCGTGGGTGTCCGGCTATGATGGCGCACGACTTGACACTACTCGGCGCCTAGTAGGCGCTTCATGTCGAGTCGCTTGCCTTCCTTCGCCCACAAGCACTCTCTCAAGCAACTACCCCCTAAAGAGTCTTATAAGGTTTAGTGGTTCTACTGGGGTTTTTGAGAGTTTGGATAATTATTTTCCAAAAGTTCCACCTCAAACTTTTCAAGTATATTATTTAATTACGGAAAAACATTTTTTTTTTTAATTTTTCACACAAGGTAGCTATTTAATTTAATTTTTAATTAAAACATAGGCTGAAAAATAGAAAATAAATAGAAATAATATCAGAAAAATTACAAAAAAATTGGGAAATATTTTTGAGACCTCACTTTAATATTAGAAATAATTTTGAGACCTCACTCCTCAGTCTTGGGGGGTAGGAAATTCTGGCCCTCTCCTATGCTTTTCGTGTTGCGACCCTTACATTGGCATCCCGTAAAAACGCAATTACAAGCCTATCATGGACCAAATAACCAACCTTGGGGACTTCCCATATCCCTTAGGGATGTCCCGTGCGATATGGTGTGAAAATATACAACTACGGTCCGGGGCATCTCGGAAGCCAAAGAAACATGGATTATATCCTTTGATTTTCGGCTTCCCGGGGCCCGGGTGTCATTTTTGCCCAAACATCTCCTAGGGGTCTATCATCACCCTAGGGGACCCTAGGCGCTGCGGGAGGGTCATCCTTATCCTCGAACTCCGATATCACCCATGTCGCCCGTTTTTGGGCCAAAACATTGGCATCGCGTAAAACCGCCCATACAAGCCCATCAAGGACCCAGTAACCGATCCTGGGGGCCTCCCACGTCCCCTACGGGTCTCCCGTACGATATGGGGCGAAAATATTAATGTCGAAAACTTTGCGTCCGGGGGGCCAAAACACGTCCCCTATAGGGCCCGGTTGCCGTTTCCGCCCGAAATTTTTTCGAGGGCTCTATTATGGCCCTAGGGGACCCCCGGTGCCCCGGGAGGGGTACCTTGATTCCCGAACTCAGATATCACCCATGTCGCCCGTTTTTGTGCCAAAACATTGGCATCGCGTAAAACCGCCCTTACAAGCCTATCAGGGACCCAATAACCGACCCTAGGGGCCTCCCATGTACCAAAGGGGTCTGCCATACGATATGGGTCGAAAATATTAACGTCCAGAACTTTGCGTAAAATGGCCCAGAACACGTCCCCTAGAGCATTCCCGGGGCCCGGTTTCCGTTTTCGCCCAAAATTTTTTTGGGGACTCTATAATGGCCCTAGGGGACCGCCGGTGCCCCGGGAGGATCACCTTGATTCCCGAACTCAAATATCACCCATGTCGCCCATTTTTGGGCCAAAACATTGGCATCGCGTAAAACCGCCCTTACAAGCCTATCAAGGACCCAACAACCGACCCTAGGGGCCTCCCATGTACCAAAGGGGCGTCCCATACGATATGGGCCGAAAATATTAACGTCCAGAACTTTGCGTAAAATGGCCCAGAACACGTCCCCTAGAGCATTCCCGGGGCCCGGTTTCCGT
>CM076153.1:31880000-32065000 GCA_038025085.1 Tetragonia tetragonoides
TTGCAAGAACACAGATCGTATTGTAATATAAGCTTATCAATCTAAAATGAAACCACATAATCAAATCAATACAAAGAGATGATAAATTAGTCGAGGACTGTACCATTCATAAGATTAGTTTGAGCATTTGCTTCAGTTGACTCATGGCAATGATTTGTCCATTGTCTCCTCCCTAGTACCATTATTATGTTGATTGTTGCCTAGTCCATTCAACTTCTTAGGATACTCAAATGATCTATGTCCTAACTCCTTACATTCATAGCAAGTAGCAGGTTGGCCATTACATTTGAGGCCTGGGTGGTTCTTTCTACATCTCCTACAATTGTAGGTCTTTAGCTGTTGATCAGTCTTGTGGTTCCCATTGTTATGCCCCTGATTGCGGTTATTTCCTCCGTTGGTACCTTGGTTTCTTTGACTCTGATTCCCGTATTGGAATAGACCTCGCTTGTCATTTTCACCATTATGTTGATTATCAAACCTCCGCTTCCTTCCTAATGCTTCCTCTTCTTCTTTCAAAATCGCGGCTAATGTACAAGCTCGGTTATACACTTCATGGAAAGTCTCAAAAGTTGCTCCTCCAAAAGACGTCCTAATGTTGAAGTTCAAACCGTTACAGAATTTTTTGGCCCTAATCGCCTCATTAGGCACCAAGTCTGAAGCAAAACGAGCCAAGTCTTGAAATTTTGCCGCATACTCCTGCACAGTAGACTTTTCCTGTGACAGATGCAAAAATTCAGCGTACTTTTGATCTTTCAAGTATTATGGGTAAAACTTATCTCGGAGGTTCCCTTTGAATATATTCCAATTGAAATTTTCTTGTTCCATCAAAATAGCACTGTTGTTCGTCCACCAATCATCGGCCTTTGTTTTCAAATAGTAGACAACAATACTTACTTTCTGGTTCTTAGGACAATCGGTAACGGTAAAAATCTTTTCTAGGTCACAAATCCAATTTTTCAAGAAAGTCGGGTCCTCTTGTCCATCAAAGGTAGGCGGGTGATGGGATCTAATTTTCTTTGCCATTGAGGCGGGGGTCTCTTCATTTGCATTTTGGTTTTGAAGTGCAATGGCCGATTTTGTATAGCAACAACAACAGCTTGTTGGGACTAGGCCCACTAGAGAAGGATAGCATTCATGTATGGGGGTGGGTTGGCCATTTCCTTTCTAGCACGAGACCGAGTACGATAGTAGAGTATTCACTGTATATTGTTAAAACGTGTTGGGTATTAAAACCCCTATCTAACATTCAAGGCTCAAAGTTCTCTAATTGCCAAGTTATTGAATGATAAATCGAAATTCAAATTGAATAAGCACATTGTCATACAAGAATCACATAGTCACAGAGTATCTTGATTTACATCATTCAAAGTGGCAGCAAAACAATAACTTTCTTTCTTCATTTCTCAACTCAAATAGACAACATACCCATGCTCAAGGCATCTTTTTCATTCATAAGGAGCTCAAGTCATTTCAAGGATCACGTATCACTGCAATTAAAAACCAATTAAGTCTCATCATACTATGAAAATGTAATCACTCACAAAAAAAGAGAATTAAGAACATCAATCCTATCAAGAAAGATCCATATGTCATCCATGAACTACTTCTCTATTCACAATCGAAAAATGGCTTATGAATCTAAATAATAGAACATTGTAAGTACCCAGAGTCTGAGTACTTCGTAAATCACAACCACACAACTAAAATATTCAACCCTCACGACTTTACCCCCTTTTTTTTTTTTTACTCCTACTCTTATTCCAACAACTCCATCCTAAACTCAAACAATAACGCTAGGATATGAAGATCCATGCGTTAACCCGAACCAAACCTAACGCTTTGATACCAATTTGTAACATCCCGGATTTTCTAAATAATAAATAAATAAAAATAGATAAACTCGAGCCACAAATCGTGTAGAGTTTCCTTTGTAAATAGACATCCCAAGTTATTGACATTCTATAAACCTGCTTAAAACAGAAAATAAAACAAAACCAAACATTACAGCGGAAGAGTCCTAACATATCCGGAGCATCACTGACACACTCGCTCATAGAATGAGTGCAAGGCAACCATTACAAAATCCCAACAAACCAAATAACGCTATAAAGAACTATGTATTACATCAACGGAAAAAAATATGACTACAAAAATAATCAACTTCTTAACATCCTTCAATCATCTTGTCCATCTACCAAACGAGTTCTTCCCAATAATCAACCTGTAAAGTATTCTCCAATCTACTCCTACAGTTGCAGTTAAGCCGCAAAAGGTTCATCATAGGCCCACCAAAAGTAAATGGACAACACACACACACACATAAAAAGAAGAACATCCAATCAGCAAAGTTGAGTAACCAAACATTTTATCGAGATAGTAAAACATAATATCTTTATAATAATTTATAATTAGAAAATATGTCAACGGGTCAAATACAAATAAGTCTTAGGTCTCATGACCTTGAAATCACGCAAATCTGACACTCTAACTCTCAAGCACGCACAATATACAAGTTCACCTTCATATCACATACAACAATCCATTCAAGCATACATTCATGCAGATACAGCCACGTCACACAAACATAATAATTCCCCAATTTATATAGTCTCAAGAGTTTCAGTCCATTATTTCACTTATTAGAGGGAATAGAACATCTCTAGAGATCGCAATCTCGACAATCAGGACATCAATCCTTATCTCACATCAATTCAGTTCAAATGGCCAAGTCCCTAGTGTGCACACTCTTCCTAACTGCCTCCACGATCAATCGTGTGCTCTTCAGTTAGAAGGAAATCTAATATTCACAATACTCTACTCTAACTGCCTCCAAAGATTCCTGTGTGCTTTTCAGCTAGAGTTAATCTACCCTAAATGCCTCCACATTAACCATAACCACAGTCCTGTGTGTTCTTCAAGTAGGGAAGATAGTCTCAATAAAACCTACCCTAGATGCCTCCATGGTGTCAACCATGTGCTCTTCATCAAGGAAGGAAGTACAAATAACCTATTTAGTTGCCTCCACGGTGGCATAACCCCGTGTATTCTTCAACTAAAAGGCTACCAATATTCAAAACTATCTTGCCCTCAGTATTCAAGTCTAAGTACTTAATGTCTTAAATAAACCAAATACAAGTCTCATAATCAAATCAATAATCCAAGCTTCATCAATGGCTTTCAAGTCTCAGTACACATCTCACTGTACTGCTACTATATATCATATCGAGGAGCTAACCCCTATAATCACATTCTCAGTACACAGAAGTTACCAACAAAAGAAGTTCACTTTCCTATCATACATCAACACACAATATGGCACTTCCATCATCTAGCAACTATGCATTACTATTATCATAAATCCGCCCACAACATATTCAATAAATGACAATTTTATATTAATGAATATATCCTACTGAAACCCACCTGAGCATATATATATTCAGTAGCATAATAATGGCTGTCAATTTACACATTAAAACATGTTCAGCATCACAACACTCATATAGCACAGAGCAAATTCATTCTCAAAGTCAAAACTGCCACACATCCATGTCTTTTTCTACGTTTACTCAAATTCTGTCGGCTATTTCCATACATGATTACAAGGCCATCCACAATACAACATCAAAAGCATACTAGTTGCATTTGACCCAATAAATAACCTGAGTTCACCAAAATATCACCAAACCTGTTACAAGTATATGCATGATATTACCAATGCCCAAATTCAGCTACACACAAGTGCAATTATCCCACAAAAACCAACAAAAATCAAATGTCTAAAAGTAATAGAATGAAAGGTTACTTAAAACATCAATCCAAATCAACTAGGCATAGACCCATTAAAATCAGACCATATAAATTAAACCCAATTCAGAAATTCAATTATATAGCATCAAAAATAATTTAAGGTTCTAGAGTTAGGTTACCAAATCAAAAGAGCAGGGATGGCGAATTGGATCAATTGGCAACGTGTGATGGTCGACAGCTCCACACAGCAGCACAGTGGCAGCAGTAAGCACGAAGGAAAGGGCGAAAACCCAAAACAAAGGAGAGTGACGACGCCGGCAAGTTCTCGCCAGTGGTGGTGGTTCTAATCACCAGAGCAGGAGCGGGAGGAGAGAAAGAAGGAGATCAGGCTGGTGGTGGTCGAAGGACGATGGTGATTATGATGATGAAACGTGGTGAGTGAGAGTTGTGAGGGTTTCTTTTTTTTTTTTTTTAAGCGTGGTATAGAGAAGGAAGGAGAAGGACTTGTTTTTCTTTTTAAACGAGATATAGAGCAGAGAGGGGAGATGTACAGAGATATACTAGGCACCAAAGTTTAGTGTTTCAGTTTACCCAAAACTCAATTAGAGCATCATAAAACAACTTAAAAGCTCATTTTATTTTTTTTTAAATCAATCCGAAATTATTTTATTATTATTATTTTTAAAAATGCTAATATGTAAAACCAATAAATATTTTATCAATATAAATAATCATAAATAATTATTCAAAAATGAATAATTAGCGGGGTATTACATCGATGCAGCATGTAATGTGGAACTCCCGTATGACATCATAAAGAGTATTGTGGATGATTTCTTTATAGCGTATGACATCATCCCGTATGACATCATAAAGAGAATCGATGAAACTATTGTTGATTGATTGGGGTTTTGGTTGTTTGATGAATTATAAAATCAGATGTTTAAGGCAGAACATGTGTATGTGGATGATTTCTGTTTTTGAACCACATACATCTTCATTTACAATTAACGGGAAAAAGACCGTTTTGATGCCTAAGCATGTTGAATACTTGCTGGGATTTAAAGACGCTGGTGATGATGTGATTGTAGAGTCAGGAGAGCTAATGGATATGGATAAGGATGAGAAGTATTATGCTAATTTGAATGTCAAGGGTATGGCCAAGCTGCTTAAGAATGCTGACAAAACGAATGAGAAGTTTAAAAAAGTTTTGTTACTGTTTCTAATGACCTCATTTTTTGCCCCGACAATAAACAACAAGCCAAAGAAGGAGTGGATTCGCTTGACGAATGATATTTCAATGGCGCCATTGTTAAATTGGGCAAAATTCATATATGACAATGTGGTTGCTGCTATAAAAGATGTGAAATAAGAAGGTGTGAATTTTATCGAGGGTTGCATACTGCTGTTAATGGTAATAACATTTGTTGTTCCTTTTCATAATTTTTCAAATACATTGTACACTGATTTCAATGAAATATAATTGTTTAGCAATGTGTAGGTGTGGTTTTGTGATTATTCAACTGAGAGGGACCTTGATGATTCTTGGAAATTTCAAGTGCCGAGAGTAGTGAATTGGGATGACAGTAATATAAGGTCTTTGCAAAATTACATCCTTGGTATTTTGGGAGGCTATGGCTGCAAGAAAGTAAACATAAATCATCTTAATTATAGTTTTAACTAAGTATATGTTCCTTTATAACTAAACTATTCCATACATGCGTGTTACTGATTTTTTGATGAATATTTGTTGGTATATTATCTATGTTTGTGACTGGATGATACAATGAATATTAAACATAATTGTTGAGCATCAACAAATGCTTGTTCATTTAAGACTAAGCTATTGATGGCTTATATTTGTAGTTGATGACTCAACTAGAGGAGCGAAAGAAAAAAATTATTGGAACACTTCCATATGGGGGGAATGAGGAGTTAGACAAATTGTGGAGAAAGGTAGTGTAAGGACCCGGGATTTTCTACCTGTTCCACGGAGTGCGTCCTTATAGAAAATTTGTCAGTTGGGGTCTTAGATAAGTTCAAGGGACCATCGAGTTAAAAAAGCTTTTGTAAAGACTTGAATTGAATAAAAATAATGAAAGAGGTCAAAAATCTGCTATCGGCGTCTTATCGAAGGGACAATCCGAAGGGACAACGCAATAGCGTGATAAGTGAATTGATCATGTTTTTAGAAAGACTCCCGCTCATATAGAACATATGAGTACCCAAGGATAAAGGGTTCGGGGGCGAAGGTACGAAGTGGGAAGGTGTTAGGCACCCAACTCGCCCGTATTATGACGGCCTCCACTAACTCAAGTTTGCTTAATAATTTAAAGACATAATTCCCATGCAAACCCAGATTAAGAACCTAGACTTAGACTATTAATTGGTTCATCACAAGCATCACAACATTTATTTGTAACCCTTATTTAGACATGCATTCGATTGACAAGTTGAGCAGCACAACGACTATACAGACAATATTTAGGAAGTAATAAAACATTATTCTAGCATGATACCTACATTATGAGTACTAAAAAATAAACAATTAGGCAATTAATTTAATTTGAGCCCTCAGAAATTTGTACCTGAACTTTATGCTATATTTGACAAAAATAGTAAAGCAAGATCTCAAATTTTAGAAGAAAGAGGGAGAAGCTCAGGAGTACTCAACCGAGAATAGAGGTTGCCAACTGTTAGCTGTGTGTTTTGAACTCAGGGTGAAGGTTTTTTTATATAGGCGTGGGAAGTAGGGTTTTTTTTATATGAGCTAAAAAACGAGACGGGCTTGAAAAATGAGCCGGGCCCAAAGCAGGGTCAGGGCCGCTACCCTGGGAATTTGGTCAGCGGCCCTGGGACCTTTCCCAGGGCCGGTGACGGCTGTCAGCAGCCAGCTGGATGTCGTCATAATGACGACTTCCAGTCCATTTTTATTTTCCGGAGGAATTTAAATATTCCAAAAAAAGGTGAAAAGACCATTTTACCCCTGAACTGTAAAGGACGGTTTTACCCCTAAATCGCAACTTGGCGACCGGGACTCGGAAAGATGCATGAGACATGTTGTTGGAAAGCTCTTGAACGGGGCTTTTGAATGAAACGGAATGAAGGAGTCTTTGGAGGAAAAACCTGAGACCTTATCTTAACTATTAAAGCAAAAATACCGGTTCAAGTTTATAAATTACTCCTTTCATCATCGGGCTTTTGCGAAGAAATCTGAAGGCGCTTTTTTGGCGTCTACAGTAGCCCCCACTTTGATCGAGCTTAAGTAAAAGCAAAGATCAAAGTATTCGAAGGCGACATACAGGATGCTGATGTGCACACGGTGTGTGAGAGTATACAGTATGTATGCATATGAAGACAAACCTGAGTTGGGACATGCTCGTAGCGTGCTAAGATTTCATCTCTGTGAACATAAGAGAAAACAAAGGTTATGGTAGAAGGATAGAACACCGCTCCTAGATGGTCTAAACGTCTGCTGGGGACCTGTATTCAGAGTAAATGAAAAAGTTAGTAATACTTTGAGAATGATCAACGTGGAGTATTTCGGCAAACAGTGACTAAACACCGCTCGGCGGATGTCAATATTCCGTCCCTGTACTAGAAACGAAAAAGTCAACGAGACAGAGCAATTAAAAATAATCAGCAGTAAAGTGGTTAGAACATATGAACATTTTAAACGCAATAGTTTATGCAATCATTGACTAAACCATATAAAATAATGGACAGTATAACAGCAATAGTTTAACCAATCATTGACTGACACAAGATAAGTAACCTCGCAGAGGGACAGCAATAGTATAACAGCTTAAGCGATCTGTGAATGACCCAAAATTTGTAATATTGAGATGTTTAGTAAGTGCCGATAGAATTTCCGGGCTTAAAAAATAATTTTGGCACTCTGGGCGGTAAGAGTCGTCGCAGTGTAGATCCGAGTTTCAGTATCTGGGACCTGCAAAAATAAACGGGTTAGTTTTACCTGAAAATAGTTGGTACCGTAAAATAGGCCAACTGTCAGATTTGAACTTGTGGGCCAGAGTGCTTCGCTCCCGCACGCTTGGTACTGATATTTACCGCAAAATGAACTGAAATAACGAACTTCGGACTGGAAAAAAGGGGTCGTGGGACAGCAGAGGGGCCCGCATGTGCAAGTCTGCAGGGTCGCTAGCGGCGCTGGGCCTTGGAGTAAGGCCGCAAGCGGCTCTGGCCAGCGCCAGTAGCGGCTCTGGCCAGCGCCAGTAGCGGCTCTGGCCAGCGCCAGTAGCGGCTCTGGCCAGCGCCAATAGCGGCGCTGGGCTTGAGCCGAATAAAAGTGCTTCGACGCTTTCTCTTTTTTTTTCGCGTGCTTCTTCTTTATTGCCGAGCCATTGTCGAGAGCAAACCTTCGAGCTTCCTCCATTGTTGAGTGCTCCACTTTGCTTGAGGTAAGTCGATTCTTGACCGTTTTCTTCGGTTTTTGTCTTGAACTTGCTTATTTTTCCGCCGAGTTGCTAAATTTTGAGTTGCATTGTTGAATGGGTGTCTAATTCTTGCGAATCTGAAACTTTTATTTTCCCACTTGTAGAGAGAGAAAGCTTCATTGTGTTCCCATGGCTCCCGTAGATAAAGGAAAACGTCCCATGAGTGATGAGGAGTATGACCAGAGCCTTTTCCGCACCGAGTTACCTTCTACTAGAGCACCTCCGACTTGTCACGCGGATGGAGCGTGGTTGTACCAGGATTCTTTCATGCGGCTGGACTGGCGCCCAACTGGGGTTTAGAACCGCAGTGTTCTATTACCGGATAGGCGGAGTCATCTGTCTAACCTGGAGCTGGTATGTTTTCTGACTCTCCCCCGGTTTTTTTTGTTCAGCATATTTGAACTGAAAATTGGAAATGTTAGTGCTTCGGCACACGAACAAATTGGGACTTGTACTAGATTGGTGGTCAGCTGTATATAAGTTGTGTAGAATTATTTTAGCTGTATTTGTAGTATATGGGGTGTTAGAGGAAAATTTGTTTGTTGGCTAGGATGTTGGAGTTTTTTTGCAGGCTCATGGGGCTACCTCCCATTCGGCTATGATGCTGGAGACCTTTTCGGTGGGGGTTAGGAACTTGGTATCGGGCTCAGGTCTTGACGAGTTCCTGACTGTCATCCCTGCTTGTCACTCGGGGGATTCTAGGATTATTGCCAAGGGATTATTGGAGAGGTTTTGCGATTCCACGAACACTTTCCATACACCTGTAGGAGAGATGTTCCCCACCCCTTATCAGTTTGCTGTGCTGATGGGCTATCCTTTAGAGGGCGTCGTATTCGATATGACGCGAGCTTCTGGAGACAAAGTGATACTTTGCTTGAGCTTTATGGGCCCGTATCTATTCACTTGGATAAGGATCGGGTTTCCTTGGCGCGGTTGTGGAAGGCCTTGGCGGAGCATGGGCTTACTGAGGAGCAGAGGGCCCGTATTTTCCTGGCCTGCTTGTTGGGTTCGACGATCTTTGCTCAGAAAAAGAGTGTATGTCAAATCGGTTTCTTGACATGCTTAGAGGATTTGACCAAGGTCCGTGAGTACAACCTTGGTGCCGCTGCTTATGCTTCTTTGGTGAAGTGGTGTTGTCGGGCTTGTAGGCTTAAGGAGACGAGTGAGAGGATATCTATCTCGGGCCCATGGAGGATAATGGAGGTGGGCTCTTATCCTTTACCCTTTTTCTTTGCCTATGCCTTTGAATGTGGAAATCATCCTTTTTGTTTGCTTGTATGACAGCTATGGTTCTTTGAGTACTTTCCAGCTTTTGTTCCTCACCGTCCTGGTTTGAGGATGTTCCAATTAGATTCACGGTGGGTTGGTAGGGATAACCACCCGTTTACCTCTCTGGAGCATTTTCGGGCCACCTTTGAGAGCCATGCCGCATCTATGGTATGTTGTTATTGACTTGTGCACTTTTTTTTTTGGTTCATTTGGTGTGAATGAACTTTTGATCTGGTAACCTGCAGGTGTCATGGTCCACTTTTGATGATGTTTGTGGGTTTCCACCCCATATTACTCTGGAGTCTTTTAGGGTGTCTTCTCTGCGGGTGGTCTTTGAGGGGTCATTCAGCTTTTTATGGTACTTGGGGGACCGCTTGACTGGGCTGGTCTATCCCTCCCTGGGTAGTCACCTGGTTCCTCCTTTGACCATGTTCTATCTGCGTGGTCTGAGTGTGCGAGAATTGGGAGTTGTGATCCGTGGTATGGCGGCCACGGAGTTTCTTGTGCCGGAGGTTGCCGGCTTGGACCGCACGGCCGTGTACCAGGCTTACTGTTTGGACCATTTGATGCCGGACCTTACTTCTGAGGTAAGAAACTTATCTGCATCTTTTTAACTGTATGTGTGATATACTGACTTCTTGTATCTTGCAGGCAAATCGTCTAGCTCCTCAGGGTCCTAGGAGGTCTCATTCTAGAGCTCCTCGGGGTCAGCCCCCAAGCGTGACCTTGCCGACCAATGAGGTGAGGTACATTGGGGAGAGTGCTGGACGCATAGTAGAGGAGTTCCCTCTTCACATGGCTGACGGAGAGGCAGTGGAGGGCTTGCCCTTGCCTGACTGTTGCACGGGGGTAAGCTTTTCCTCTTTTTTTTTTTTTTCCTGTGTTTGTGTTTACTTTTGAGTGTTGACTCTATTTTGCGGCTCTCTCTCTCTCTCTCTCTCTCTTTTTTGTAGTTGAACCGAGAGCAGACCTCTCAGATCTTTAAGCTCCTTCACCTGCTGAAGAAAGGCTATGGTCGAGTGATGGGCATGGGGAAGAGTTCTAGGTCCCAGACCGTTGATGTAAGTAGACTTTTATCTTTTGTTTAGCTAAGTCAAGTGATTAACTTAACATCTCAACCTTGATTATCTGCAGATGTTCCAGTCTTCGTCTTTAGTGGGACCTCGACACTCTTCTGCTGAGAGGGCTTCTTCAGCGAGCAGACCGTTTGTTGCTCGTTCGCCCCCCATAGTTATGACCAGGCCTCCTGTTGATGAGGCGCCCAGACCTTTTGTACCATATGTTCCTGAGATGTTCTCTCCTGCAGATTTCCAGCCTGCTCTTGGTAGGTTGTCTGTTGTTACGCCCTCAACTGGAGGATGGGCGAATGCCCCTGGATGGGATGTGTCGTATGCTGGTCCTTCGCATCAGGTTGTGTTATGGATTTCGCCAGTCAGGCCACAGAGAACTTATTTGCCGCGGGGTTTTCGGCAAGTACTCCTATGCGCGCACCAGCATATGATGGGCGGGACATGAGGCCTGACAATTGTAGGCCCATTTATAGCTCTTCTCTCCATTACTCGACTGGGAACTATGGTCAGGGGCCGTCCATTGATGATGAGGCTGACAGCAACGATTCTGGTTGAGCAGTGTTGGACCTCCTTGTAGACATTGATCTTGAGATTTCGAACTCCTGTTTTTATGCATTTTTATGATATGTATGATATGATATGATGACTTGATTATGCCCGTCCGATTTCTAAGTATGCAATATGTTATGTAGTAGGGAAAAAGCCATAATTTAGGGAATAAAATAAAGAGAAAGGTAACAATTGCAAGAAAAAGCAAAAAATACACATATTATAACCCCTGAAAAAATGGAAAAATAATAAAAAAGAAAAAAATTGAAAAAGATAAATCTAAGAGAGTCTCGGGCTTTGTAATTCAGCGCGGGTATCAAAACTGGGCTCAAATCGGGCTGACCGGATCAATGGAGCGAGCTGGAGTGAGAGAAAATTCGGACCAGGCCAGGGTCAGGGGCACAAGCGGCGCCCTAGGCTGGGCCGGTACCGGCGCTGACCAGAGCTACTGACTGCTCTGGTTTGGGCTTTTTTTGTGGATTTCGGACTTCTTTAGCCCGCGTTTTTGCCTATAAATAGGATTTACGGGATACTTGATGTTGTATCACTTTTTAGACCTTATCTCTCCCAAATTTTCCTCAAAATTCTACGATGGTGAAATCCTTTGAAAATCTGTTCGATGCCTGGTGCAAAAATATGACCGTAGAAGATAACCTTGAATTAGCCCCGTTTCACGTTTCTACCTTGCAGACTTTAAGACCAACCAAAATACTGGTAGCCCCTTCTTCGATCTGCTCTGAATTATTGGGACCCTGACCTGCATGTTTTCCGTTTCGGTAACTCTGAATTATGCCCTTTAGTTGAGGAATTCGTTGCGATCACTAATATACCTGATGTTCTTCCCCCGACCGTGCCTTACTTAATAGATGGTTTTAGGGATCAGTATAGAAAATCCTTGGGTTTGTCATCTGCAGAAGCCAAAAACATGGTTCTTGATGTCGATGTGGACTTGGTTCAACTTTGTGAAAAGTTCGCTATTTCTTCTGAAAAGGATGCAATATTCATGCGTTGTCATCGAATGGTTAGGGCCCGTTGACCGCACGTGAACTTTGCCTGTTAAACCGCCTATTGTTTGCTAATTTAGAATCTCCTAACTTAGGTAGAGCCTCGTTGCTGCGAGCGGTTAATCAAATGGTTGAAGGGCATTCTCCCTTGCATCTGGTTGTAGGGGAAACCGTTACTGGGCTTGACAGGTTGAAAATCTCTCCTCACGAAGCTTTTTCTAGCAGCCCCCTGCTGCTTCAAATCTGCTTATGTGAGCATCTGAGGTTGATAGAGTCGCAAGATAATATGATAGCTCGTGTTCCTCGAGCTTGGTCAAAGAAGACCTATACCGCTGCTAGCTTCGTGGTTAGGAAAAGGCTATATTCTGAAAAGTCCCTTGCTGAATGGGATGCTTTTTTCCATGCGGGACCTGCCATCCATTGGCATGTGCCTTGGTGGAGCTTGACTTCCTTAGTGGCCTTTGATAACTTGATCCTTCATATATACTATCTATATTTATATATCCTGCTGTCAGAGCCTGGTTCTTCAAATTGCCCGCCCAAAAATTGCAAAAATTGGAAGATTTATCCACCTTGTTCCTCAAGAGGTATGCTGACAATGTCTTGCCTCCCATGACATTAAGAGAGTTGGACATCACCAAGCAAGGTGATAAAAAAAGGGCTCACCAATTTTGTGAGAAGATGGAGAACTAAGGTTGCTGAAATGATTGATCGCCCATCTGAAAGGGATCAAATCAGAATGCTGGTCCAGAACTTGGCATCTGAATACCGTGAACACATGAAATTTCAGCCCATAACTACTTATGCTCAACTAACTGAAGTAGGCATGGCCATTGAAGACGACCAACTCCAGAGAGGAAAGAACAAGGTCACTTACAACAACAATACAAGTGGTTACAAGGATAAGAAATACACCAATACCAATCATGCCTCCACGAGTAGAGGAAATGAAGTGAATGCCATTGCTGATAGACAATCCAGGATCTGTTTGACAATGGCACCATACCATTGCCTAAAGACGCACCGCCACCTAGCAACAACAATAATCCCCTCGGGAACTCTTTTGCCATCGACACAGAAGAAGGATTTGATCCGTCCTACTTGATCACTCCTGTTGGGCAGGCCATACCACTATACCCAAGCCCAAGGCCCACGCTAGACATTTGCGGCTTTTGGGAGAGTGACGAAGAGGATGATGGATCCTATACTGATCCAGAAGACGTGTTGACCTCGCTAGTCCACGACATAGCAAACGGCAAAGCCTGGTATGATATCTCCGATAACGAGAAAGAGGAGGATGACAAAGCTCTAAACTACCTCACATGGTCAGGACGCCAATTCAGGCCCGAAAATATCCATATGGACCCATCTCAAATCCAACCCGAAGTACCGGTAACAATCCCCAATAGGGATCCAGCCCAAAGAGAATTGGCTAAAGAGGATGATGGGACCAACATTCTTAAACAGTTGCAAAGGACAGAAGCTGACATATCCATCTAACAATTGTTGACCACTTCTATCACTCATAGAAGGGCCGTGTTAGAATCCTTGATTGCAACCACCATTTCTCCAAACGCCACTCCTGAAGAGGTAGTTAACCTCCTGGTCCAAGGAGAGTCATCCACACCCGTCACCTTTTCTGATAAAGACCTTCCACCTGAAGGTATCCATCACAACAAAGCCATTTATCTGACCGTAATCTGTCAACAAAGACAAGTCCCTATGACTTTGGTGGACAATGGTTCAGCCGTAAATGTATGCCCTTTGAGGACCGCTGAACACCTCAAAATAGATTGTAACAATCTCGCGCATTCCGCACAAGGACTAAGAGCTTACGATAATTCCAAAAGAAACGTCTTGGGCACATTTTCCATGAACATCAATATTGGGCCGATCGAGAAAATGGTCCAGTTCCACGTAATCGACATACCAGCCACCTTCAACCTACTCTTAGGAAGGCCTTGGTTGCATGGGCTAAATGCTGTAGCTTCAACCCTGCATCAAAAGGTAAAGCTGTCCTTGGCGGGATCCACACTGGAAGTCTGTGCTGATACCATGGTGGCCCAAATAGAAAAAGCTCCAGTCCTAAAGATAGAGCATAATGAGGAAGACGAAGAATTATGGGGCTTCGAGAAAATAGCCTTCGTAGAAACAATAGAGCCCACACTCAATGTAATGCTCTACTCAGAAAGCAAGGTCACTTTCCAGGCACAACTCTGGGCCCTCACCACAAGATAGCCCCAACCTGCTGGAATACCAAGATAAAAAACGATCTATTTGGGCTAGGCTACAAGCCCACAAGGCAAGAAATCCAAGCTTACATATCAAAGGAAGTGGCTAGGAAAAGAGCCCGCGCAGCCAAAAGGCTTATCCCGTACAACATGGATCCTTATCCTCTCACTCTCAATGGGCAGTTTCTTCAAGAAGGCGACCCATATCCTTACTACGGATTCCCTGAACCATATGCAATCAATGGAGTCCTAGTTCCAGGCTTTGAGGCATTTCAAGACTACTTCACCATGAGTGAAGACACACACATACCTCCTAATGAGGACCGATCCGCTAAAGATTTGGCTAATGACATGGCACCAAACGACTTAGGGCTACTATTTGGTGAAGAGCGTCGCCAATACGATGAGGCAACAAATAAACATCCCCTTACTGTGCTTTTTAATGAAGGTTTCGACCCGTCCAAGTTCATCGCCCCAATCGGGCCCGACCGCACCACAAGGAAGCACGAGACGAAATGGACTCCAGTCGAAGGAGCCAAGTACAAGTTCACAATTTGCAACGGTCGTGAAGAGAGGCCTATTTCTAATTCTGAGTCTGATTTGGAGTCCGAGTCTGATTCTGAGTCTGTTATCCTAGAAGTGTCGGGTAGTCCACCCCAGTCTATTCCTGTTGTTACTAAGGTCCTTAGTGATGACCTCATTGATGTATTGTCCGCTCCTATTAATATTATAAGTGTCGATTTTGCTTACTCGGATTTCCTCGTTGCTAATAATTCAGAAGATATAGTGGAATTGCCAAAAGAAGTCATTAAAGCATTAATCGAACATGAACAAAAGACTTCAATAGTCGAAGAAACAGAGACAATAAATATTGCAACTAATGACGAGACTCGCCACGTGCAAATAGGATTGTCTTTAACCTCTAATGAACGCGAACAATTCGTAACACTCCTAAAGAATTATACGGATGTTTTTGCCTGGTCCTACAAGGACATGCCCGGCATAGACCGCAACATTGCCCATCACACCATCCCGCTAAAACCCGACTGCAAACCAGTCAAGCAGAAGTTAAGAAGAACTAAACCAAAGTGGGCTCTTAAGATCAAAGAGGAGGTCCAAAAACAAATAGATGCAGGCTTCATACAAGTGGCCAATTACCCCGATTGGGTAGCCAACATCGTCCCAGTCCCAAAAAAGGACGGACGAGTGCGAATGTGTGTAGATATCAGGGACTTGAACAAAGCTTGCCCAAAGAATGACTTTCCACTACCCCATATAGATGTTCTGGTAGATAATACTGTTGGACACGCCCTCCTATCATTCATGGACGAGTATGTAGGATACAATCAGGTCCTGATGGCCAAAGAGGATGAAGAGAAAACCACTTTCATCACGCAATGGGGGACTTATTACTTCACAGTAATGCCATTCGGGCTTAAGAATGCAGGGGCCACATACAAAAGAACTGCGACAACCCTGCTCCATGATATGATGCATATAGAGGCTGAAGTTTATGTAGATGACATGATCATAAAGTCCAAAGATAGGGAAGGGCATGTACCCTCACTTCAAAAGTTCTTCGACAGGCTTAGGAAGTACAACATGAGACTTAATCCCAAAAAGTGCGTATTCGGAGTTACATCCGGCAAACTTCTAGGATTTGTCATAAGTACTAGAGGAATCGAGATTGATCCATCCAAGATCAAAGCCATAATAGACATGCCAGCACCAAAAACAGAAAAAGAAATAAAAGGCTTTTTTAAGGATCCAATACATTAGCAGGTTCATTTCCAAGTTAACTATCACTTGTGAGCCCATATTCAAGAAACTCAAAAAAGAGGTAAAAACTGAATGGGATGAACAATGCCAAAAAGCCTTTGACAAAATTAAGGCCGATGTATCCAAACCACCCGTTCTGGTACCGCCCACGGTAGACATGCCTCTAATCCTTTACCTTACAGTCACAGAGACGTCAATAGAGGCCATGCTAGCCAAGGAAATAGACAAGGAAGAAAAGGTCATCTACTATGTAAGCAAGAAGTTTCTAGCATACGAAACCCGCTATTCGCCTCTAGAAAAAACGTGCCTAACCTTGGTCGCGACAACCAAAAAGCTGCGACATTACATGCTCCAACATACGATCCACATAAGATCGAGAGAACATCCTCTAAAGTACATATTTGAAAAGCCCATACTCAATGGAAGAATAGCCCGGTGGACCATCCTTCTCTCAGAGTTCGACCTTAAATTTGAACACCAAAAAGCCATAAAAGGGCATGCCATCTCGGAGTACTTAGCCGACCAGGCTATACACGATCCTGATCACAATGATGAATACCACTTTCCTGACGAAGGGGTCATGACATTCGACACCGAGACTTGGCAACTCTATTTTGACGGAGCATCTAACCAAAAAGGTTTTGGAGTAGGAGTACTAATAGTATCCCCCAACGGTGCACATACACCTATTTCAGTCAAATTAGACCACGAAGTCACCAACAATGGCGCAGAATATGAAGCTTGCATAATAGGATTGCAATCCGCTATAAGCCTTGGCATTAAGACGCTTCGAGTCTATGGGAACTCGTCATTCATAATCAACCAAATTTCTAAAGCATGAAAGGTCAAAAGTGAATCCTTGGCACTCTACCAAGATTACTTGGACAAGATCCTAGTGTATTTCAACCAAATACATTTTACATATCTCCCACGAGAAGATAATCAATTTGCAGACGCCTTGGCCAAGCTTGCAAGCATGATAAATATCCCCGAAACCATTCGGATGATGCCCATCTGCGTACAAAGAAGATCCGAGCCTTCGTACTGCAACACTTTGGAAGTGTTCCATGACGAAGAAGACGAGTGGTACATGGATATAAATAATATGCTCGTCCATTAGCTTTATCCTCCTGATTCTAGTCCTAGAGCCCAAAAGGCACTCAGAACGCTCGCAGCCCAATTCATAGAGGTACAAGGACAGATATACAAGAAAAGCCCAAATGGGATTAACCTCCTATGCGTAGGCACCGAAATGGCCCATAAGGTCTTACGAGATGTACATACAGGAGTTTGTGGACCGCACATGAACGACATGATGTTATCCAAGAAAATAATAAGGCTCGGTTATTATTGGACAACAATGGAAAAGGATTGTTGTGAACTTGTCAAAAGGTGCATACAACGTCAGACACATGCAAATCTACAACACTTACCACCAAGCCCGCTATACACTTTCACCTCACCTTGGCCTTTCTCTTCTTGGGGAATAGACATCATTGGCAAGATAACCCTGACAGGAAAAGGAGGCCATGAATATATCCTAGTCACAATCGACTACTTCACCAAGTGGGTCGAAACTCAATCATACGCAAAGCTCAAGGTAAAGCATGTGGTTAAGTTCATCAAGAATAACATAATAGCTAGATATGGAGTTCCCCAAGAAATCATTAGTGATAATGGGTCACAGTTCATGAAAGAGGTAATTGAGCTCTTAACCCAGTTTAAGATCCAGCATCGAAAGTCATCTCCCTACAGGTCGCAAACGAACGACGCAGTAGAGGCAGCTAACAAAAACATCAAGAAAACCATTGAAAGAATGTCCGAGAATTATCATGATTGGCCTGACAAATTGCCATTGGCACTTTGGGGTTACAGAACGTCGGTCCGCGCATCGACAGGAGCAACACCATACTCTTTGGTCTATGGAATGGAAGCCGTATTGCCAATTGAGCTAGAGGTTCCATCTCTACGGATCGTTTTGGAAAGTCAATTCTAGAAGTGGATTGGGTCCAAGCCCGCTATGACCAATTAGTCTTACTAGATGACAAGAGGTTACAGGCTTTGCACAATGTAAGAATCTATCAAAAGAGATTAACAAAGCATTTTAACTAAAAGCTCAAAATGAGAGACCTCAAAGTTGGAGATTTAGTACTTAAAGAGGTAAGGGCCAATGTCACTGACCCAAGAGGCAAATTCAGACCCAACTGGTCGAGTCCGTTCCTCATTACAAAGATCCTAACTGGTGGAGCAGCAAGATTGGCAGATTTGGACAGGATTGAGTTTAGTCAATGGATAACATGGATCAATTAAAGAGGTTCTATGCTTAGGCAAGACACCCAATATAGCGCTTTCGAGAGGCCCATACAAGGCTACATAGTCCCGGAAAGAAAAAAGAAAAAAAAAGAGAACAACGGGATTTAATTTAAAAAAAAAAACGGATAAGAACTACGAGCGGCCTGATTCCCCTAAAAGAATACGTAGGACAACCCAATTACAATTGGGCCCAGCCCCTTCATCATTTTCGCATTCAAAAGTTGTTAAAAAAAGTGTGTGCATATAATAAACACCAAGTTGCAGTATTAAATAAAATAAGCATGTCTCCATAAATAATAGTAAAGCCCATTATGAAGACTTGGTAATTCCTAAATATTAGGGCAAAGATTAAGCTTAAATCTAAAGAAGGGGCACATCACCCTTATTGAATTTAAAGCAAAATAAAAGGCAATCCTAAGCTAGACATGCTCCAAAAGAGTATTTCCTTAGTGGACTACTCCGTAGCTTCGGCAGTAGGGACTAGATCCTCCATGGGCTCATCAACTTTTGGGCCTTCCACTTCGCTTTCCTTCTGAGCCCATCTCTCTCGAACCAAAGGCTCTTCTTCTTCAACCTCCATTAGAGGGATGCTCGAGGAGGCCTCATGATCATTGGCCCGAATCTAGGGCTCTGCTTGCGGCTTAGTAGTAATCTTTTGCAAAGCTTTCTTGGCCTTCGGGTTGAGGACACTTCTCACATGCTTGATTCCCTTTTGCTTACCCTTCCCTTTAGGATCATTGGGGTTTGAAAGTCTTAAGCTAGCTTTGACCGATTGGGCCTTAAGATTTCCTTGTTCCGATTTCCTGCATGCACGACGACCCTCCGCAGTTTGACAGTCCATCCAAGCTTCGTAGGCCGAAGATATGGCCGTAGGGGCCTTGATGTGAGGAATAGTCCACTTGGGGCGACGATCCCACGCACACTCCCACGATCGCACCATGCTAATTGTTAAAGCCCGTGTAGCAGGAGCAATATTATCCTTTTGTGGGATAATTTGACGTTTCCCATATTGCCGCATGATACGGCTAGGAAATATGTAAGTCAAGTTTTGAAGGCCAAGGATTTGATAATATCCCGTTTTCTTACTACATCCGATTGCGGATTTTAGGCCTCACCACTTGACAGTCCATCGTAGCAAAGGGCAAGCTTTAAGGTACCTGCGCCATTCATCAATGGTTGACTCATAATAAAGCCATCAGCGAGAAGGAAATTGCTTTGGTTGATATTTGAGTGCATTAGCAGGCCTCTCAATGAAGCACATGTGCTCCAGGAGCCATATCTAAAAAAAAAAACACAACAAGGCAAAAACATAAAGTTAGATACCCATTAAAGATTCAAACTTTATTAAATTATTCAAAGCAATTTATTCAAGCACTCACTTGAAGGAGAAGAGGGCTTCCCGTCCATCCGCCAGGCGACGACTCTTGTTTCTTGCAGTCCAAGCAAATTAAAGCTTCACCAAGAACAAGAGACATAGGGGTAAAATCGTTTTGAATTTGTTCCACAATTCTAAGCATACAAATTTTACCATTATTACCTCCACCAACAAAGAGATACCTATGCAAGTGACATAACATAAAAACACGTCTATAATAAGTCTCATCATGGGGAAAAAGATATCAATCACACCATTGAGGTCTAGCTCACCGCTCCTAGCAACGGATGAGGCTTGTGTTGAGGATAGGCCAAGATACCTTTTATAATAACCATCAAGGTTTTCCCCAAGCCATGGAGTAGCGGGAGCTTGATCATGAGGAAACCCGAGAATAGTAGCAAATTCTTCGGGAAGAGGGCATAATTCATTGTACCCGAATCGAAAGACATGGAGTTTGTCACCCCAAAATTCAACCGCAGCCTCAAGAAGGTTCCAAACTATTTGAACTTGCTTCAAGTGGAAAAGAGCATTCAAGTTGAAAGGCACAAGTCTCATCCTTTCTTCGGGGGTCATGGATTGCAACCACTTGTCAAATTTAGCATCAAAGCTTGTCATGGCTGAAAACTAAATTAATGGGGAGGTTTCTCTCTCTAAAAGCTCTCTATTGCTAGTAAATTATGAAGGTGATGTCCCAAAACCGGACTAACCCAAGGCTTATATAGGGCTCGCACGAAAAAGACGGAAAAATAAGACAACCCGTAAAAAAAAAGGGCTTCAGCGGCCCCTGGGACAGCCGCCGAAGGCTCGGCGGCCTCGATATTGCAGCCCAGGCCCAGCGGCAGGGCGCCGAGCCCCAGCAGCACAGCTGCTCAGCCTGGCGGACCCTATTTTCGCCCCCGCTCTTTCGCGCCAGCCGCTGGATGACTCCCTTTGGCCGCCGGGCTATTTTCTCGAGACAGCCCTCTTTTCTCCGGTTTTGGATACTTTCCTTAACCGTTTTGGACTCCGATTTGGCTCTATTTCCTATTTTTTATTATTATTTCTATTTTGTATTATTTCCTTATTATTTATGGAAGCTCCACAATTTCCTTATTTCTTTTGGATGATTATCATTCTTTATTTTTATTAACCCCTTTTTCTACTTATTAATTTCATTTCATTTTTGCATCCCTTTCCTTTTTTTCATTTTTTTAGGGGGGATAGGGTACACCCAATTTTAACTTTTTTGGCTGTACCATTTTCTGCTACATGGCTATTACTTGCGTTTTTGCTCGACTACCTGTGCATTTACATTAGCCTAATTACATGCAGGGACCAATAAATGAGCAATATTTATAAGCAAAGTCCGAATGTTTGTTCAACACAAATGTTCAAAAATGTATTTCATACAAATACATTATCATAAAAATCATCACCCGCATCACCATCCGTACGGAGCACCTCAAAGTGATCATCCGACCTCCGCGGCTTGTCGCCAAAAATCGATGCCGCAAACTGGCTAGGGTCAAAGGAAGAATGTCGGGCAGGCTCCCGGTACGAGCATCCTTCCCCAGCATAACTCGAATCATACCCCCACGAAGAACGAGCAGGCATGGTAGGCATCATAGGAGTAGGGACAGGAGGCTGGTAGTAGAGACCGCCATATGAGGGATACCCCGCATACCCGGGATAACAAGGATACATCGGCATAGACATAGGAGTAGGCTCCACAAACGGAGTCATGCTACTCCCACCAGGACGGTCCGTCCGATGTACAGGCACACTCTCTCTCCTAGGACTCTCCCTCCAAGGACTCCTCTCGCGCGAAGGGCTACGCTCAGGAGAGCTCACAACCTCATCGTCCGACAATACCACCTGTCGTGACCAATGAAGAAGGGGTCGACGATACTCAACCTGCAACCCACAGAAGATACATTAGATACATTTCTCAAAGCATGCAACTTTGAAAATGCAAAACCAAGTTTACCTTGTCCAAGTAGGCTCTTGAGCAAGTACCCTTCGAGAGAGCCCGGGATATCCAAGACTTCATAGCATGCACCATCTTGAAGACCTTCCTGGTCTGCTCATGATCAAGCTGCACAGGAAAAATCAATACAAGCATGCAAAACGAAATTCACATACAACATGGAAAATTACGAATTTACCCCTAGATGCCCAACTGGAAGAGGAGGGCCCTGGATGTCCTCATCAAGGTCCTCCGTCATGGGGATTTCTCCCCAGCACTCCTTCCCGCCGTAGTCCCGATCTCGGACCCGCCACGTCAGGATAAACCTGACGGAAGATCCGCTCTCCTAGATACCACTCGAAAGAGAACGACCTGCAATCAGGATCCTCTGACGGTCCACCACCCTAGATGCTAGGATAGCATCCGAAGCTAACCCATGATATATCGCCCATGGGAAGTAGTCAATCTACGCAAGCATGCAATATAAGATATTTCCACACTAAGAAATACAATCCATACAATCCATATGACAAAAAGCAAAGCTACGTTACCTTGTGCCAGTCCAGGCGCAAGAGGGCCTCCCTGTACTGCTGAAGAGTCTGCAGCGGCGCAGGACCCCTATGACACCACGCTCTACAAACCGGGAAATCTAACTCCCATCCCGTAGGCGGCATGTCCGTGAATTGCTCAAAAAACCAAGGCTAAATCAAAACATGAAACTAAGCACCACACACTTAAATCATGCAAATCGCAAAAAACGTATACAAAAAGCAAACGCATCTGCAAGACCTTCCAAAAACCGCACAAGTTCACACGAGGAAGAGTCGACTGCTTGCATCCCTCATCATTCACGCGGCAAGCAAACCGCATGCACCTCAAGAGGTTGGCGTAGCCCGCCAACCCCCAGTTGTAGTCTCTCACTCTCTCCCAGTCCAGCAGACTCGGGTGGTAAAGAGCATGAATGCGCTCCCCCTTGTCACTAAAGATAGTAGTGGCAAGGGGGTAAGCGATGAACATCCTGGCCTTCTGCTCCACCGAGGTATTTCTCTTATATCTTGGGTCCTTCACAACGGTGAAGAGCTCATTGTACGGACGATAATGGTGACCCCAAGTGTTCCCCCAAGGGCCAAACAACTCCACCATCTCCGTCTTACGCTTCCAAATGGAAACATCATATATGATGGCTGTACCCATGCAAGGTACCCTGGTTAACATAGCAAACTCCGACGGAGTGATCATCTTCTCCCCATTAGGGAAATAGAACGTGTTGGTAGTGTCCCAAAAACGCTCCAAAGACAAGCGGACAATACATCCCTTGACTCACTCAATCGAGTCCGCCACTTTCAAAAGGGGGCCAAACTCCGCACCTAAAACCGCATCTTGCACCTCTTTGGGCAAGATTTTGTAAAGCTTCATTGAAGATCCATAGTTGCCATGGGCCTTCATCGGGTTCCTATGATCAAATTTGCAACCTCTTAAGTTCAGATTCCAATCAAATGTTCAATCCTAGGCATGTTTCTAAGTTCGTTCAAGCCGTGCAAGATCACATGCACTACAAACTTGACAATTGCATACAACTTCTACACAAATTCTATTCAAGGCAAAGCATATAAACTAAAAATTCAATGCAAAAAACTATGAATTCAAAGTTTGAGGCTTACCACGAATTTGGAAGCCCGAGAGCTCAAATGAATCGTCGTTCGGAAAAGCAACTCTGATCGATCCCAAACAATGTCGGGCATCCTATCCGACTGAGTGTATCGATCTTGAGGAAAAGCCACATTAGGCTTCCTCTTTGAAGGCTTCACATGGGAAGGAAAAGCCTTGGTGAAAATGTCGATTTCCTCGACCTCTTCTCGCACCTCGGCCCTCTTACTCTTCCTCTTTGCCAATTTTGGAGCCATGAAGAAGGATGAGCAAAGCAACCAAGAACAACAAGCAAAAATGGAGAAGTTGGGATTTTCTCTCTCCAAGGATTTCAAAAACCCACTCTCAAATTCACCCCAAATTTGTGAGAAATCACAAATAAACTTCAAATTATGCAATGATTATGCAAAAGCAAGCAAATACAAGCAAAAAGGAACAAATTTGAGTAACTCTGAGCAAGAAATGAAGTTTTGGCAACAATGGAGGAAGAGAGAGAGAGTCTCGAAATTTTGGGAAGAAATGACCCAGAATTCGGCTCTCCCCAAAAATAAAACCTATCCGCGCCACTGAACCGACCCAGCGGCCCACCCGCAGGCCACGCGCGGCCAACTCAGCCCCCCCCCCCCCCCCCGCACTGGCAGTTGAGCCGCTGAGCGGGCTCGATAAGGCCGCCCAGCGCTCTGCGGCCCTGCGCATGGCCGCCGAACCCGATTTTTCTTCCGTCTCTCACGGGGCGGGCCCGCAAGTTCAAAATTCCGCGCAGGATTGCATTTCTCGACCGTTAGAAGTCCGAGAGATTCGGGTATGTCACCCAAAATGACTCTTTTGCCCCCACAACTTGGTTTCCTATCCTAGGGACCCGGTATTATCCATTTTTCGCAGGCGCAGGCATTCCATCTAATTTTCGCAGGCACAAGCACTTTATTCTATTTTTTGCAGGCACAATTTTCCAGGACATATGCATTACTAAAGTAGAGCTACGCAACGCTCTTTGACGTCGAGGTTATTAAAGTTAACGTCACGTTGGAACCCGCAAAGTAGAGCTACGTGACGCTCTTTGACGTCGAGGCTGTTGAAATTAGCATCACGTTGGCACCCGCAAAGCAGAGCTACACAACACTCTTTGACGTCGGCGCTATTCAAATTAGCACCGCGTTGGCACCCGCAAAGTAGGTAACCCTGACCACAGGCGGTCAGGAGTCTACCCTTTCCTTTCTTTCTAACATAAAGCATTTTTCAAACAAAAGCATTACAGACAATTTTAGCAAATACTTTGACCTTCGCTTTCACAAGCTCGGCCAAAGTGGGGGCTTCTGTAGACACCCTAATCGGTTCTCATCCCCTGGCACCGCAACGCCTGATGATGATGGTAATGGATTAACATGGACGTAAGTAGAAAAGGACATTGCTCGGAAATCTAGACCAAATTCCTTGAAACCTCAGTCTTTGGATAGCCCTTGTTATAAGGGTTCCAATGCCTTTGACCTTGCCTCAATCAGGTTGAATAAATTTGCATGCTTGGGTTTTTGTACATAATTATGCATGACTAGTCTATTTAAAGTTAGTATCTTTTTATTAGTTTATGAAAGTTTGCATCTTTTTATAGTTTGTACATGCATGTAGCAACTTCCTAGGTTTATTTTAGCATAAAGTTGATATTTTTGCATTGTTCTTCCTTTGAAGTTACTAATTTTTTTTTTATTGATGTGCATATGCAATACATGGCGCATTTAGCAAAGTGTGGTAGGTTGGAGCGTTAATTTAATGCTTTATCTCTTGTTTATGCTTGGTAATGGTATGTATGTAAATTGGATACAATTGTGCAAAGTGATAACATAGGTAATTTGTTTGGTTTTAACGCGCCTAGTTAATATAGGATCTTGGACGACCGGACTTATATGGAGGCATATAGTATAAATAAATATTTGACATGGATAGGCTTAGTAGAGGTCGTTTATTCCGGCGATTTAGATGAGATTCGTTTTCGGGCCTTAACATTGGCATCGCGTCAAACCGCCCTTACAAGCCTATCAGGGACCCAATAACTGACCCTAGGGGCCTCCCATGTCCCCTAGGGGTCTCCCGTGTGATATGGGGCGAAAATATTAACGTTGAAAAGTTTGCGTCCGGAGGCCCAAAACACGTCCC
This sequence comes from Tetragonia tetragonoides, assembly GCA_038025085.1. Taxonomy (NCBI): domain Eukaryota; kingdom Viridiplantae; phylum Streptophyta; class Magnoliopsida; order Caryophyllales; family Aizoaceae; genus Tetragonia; species Tetragonia tetragonoides. Next base: position 31,905,538 of record CM076153.1, read on the forward strand.
CTAGAGCATTCCAGGGGCCCGGTTTCCGTTTTCGCCCGAAATTTTTTCGGGGGTTCTATTATGGCCCTAGGGGACCCCCTGTGCCCCGGGAGGGTCATACTTATCCCGGAACTCCGATATCACCCATGTCGCCCGTTTTCGGGCCTTAACTTTGGCATCGCGTCAAACCGCCCTTACACTATCAGGTACCCAATAACCGACCATAGAGGCCTCCCATGTCCCCTAGGGGTCTCCCGTGCGGTATGGGGCGAAAATATTAACATCGAAAAGTTTGCGTCCGGAGGCCCAAAACAGGTCCCCTAAAGCATTCCCGGGGCCCGGTTTTCGTTTTCGCCCGAAATTTTTTCTGAGGCTCTATTATGGCTCTAGGGGACCCCCTGGAGGGTCACCTTCATCCACGAACTCCGATATCACCAATGTCGCCCGTTTTCTGGCCTTAACATTGGCATTGCTTCAAACCGCCCTTACAAGCCTATTAGGGACCCAATAACCGACCATAGGGACCTCCCATGTCCCCTAGGGGTCTCCCGTCCGAAATGGGGCAAAAATATTAACGGCGAAAAGTTTGCGTCCGGAGGCCCAAAACACTTCCCCTAGAGCATTCCTGGGGCCGGTTTCCGTTTTCGCCCGAAAGTTTTTCGGGGGCTCTATTATGGCTCTCGGGGACCCCCGGTGCCCCGGGAGGGGCACCTTCATCCCCGAACTCCGATATCACCCATGTCACCCATTTTTGGGCCGTAAAATTGGCATCGCGTCAAACCGCCCATACAAGCCTATCAGGGACCCAATAACCGACCCTAGGGGCCTCCCAAGTCCCCTAGGGGTCTCCCGTGCGATATGGGGCGAAAATATTAACGTCGAAAAGTTTGCGCCCGGAGGCCCAAAACACGTCCCCTAGAGCATTCCCGGGGCCCGGTTTCCGTTTTCGCACGAAATTGTTTCGGGGGCTCTATTATGGCCGTAGGGGACCCTCGGTGCCCCGGGAGGGTCACCTTCATCCCCGAACTCCGATATCACCCATGTCGCCCGTTTTGGGCCTTAACATTGGCATCGCATCAAACCGCCCTTACAAGCCTATCAGTACCCAATAACCGACCCTAGGGGCCTCCCATGTCCCCTAGGGGTCTCCCGTGTGATATGGGGCGAAAATATTAACGTCGAAAAGTTTGCGTCCGGAGACCCAAAATACGTCCCCTAGAGCATTCCAGGGGCCAGGTTTCCGTTTTCGCTCGAAATTTTTTCGGGGGCTCTATTATGGCCCTAGGGGACCCCCTGTGCCCCGGGAGGGTTATACTTATCCCCGAACTCCGATATGACCCATGTCGCCCGTTTTCAGGCCTTAACTTTTGCATCGCGTCAAACAGCCCTTACAAGCCTATCAGGGACCTAATAACCGACCATAGAGGCCTCCCATGTCCCCTAGGGGTCTCCCGTGCGGTATGGGGCGAAAATATTAACATCGAAAAGTGCGTCCGGAGGCCCAAAACACGTCCCCTAGAGCATTCCCGGGGCCCGGTTTTCGTTTTGCCCCAAATTTTTTCTGGGGCTCTATTATGGCTCTAGGGGACCCCCTGGAGGGTCACCTTTATCCCCGAACTCCGTTATCACCCATGTCGCCTGTTTTCGGGCCTTAACATTTGCATCCCGGCGGCGGTCGCGGGTCATCGCGTTTTGATTTTCTCTCTCTAGAAAAATGCTCTCTCCTCTTTCCCCCAGCGCAAGCTACCTGCACTGAGTATCAATGCTGAGAAAGGAGAAGGCAAAACAAGGAGTTGGGAAGCATGGCGATGTGAATATGGCACCTCATAGCCCGGTTGTAATGGTGAATCGTGAACCACAAAGTTCTGAGAGACCGAATCTTGATCGGGTCGTTAGGAATCTGGCCCATGAGCTTGAAGCTCCTGACATTCTTACACCAGAAGTTCAACAAGGAACAGTTCAACAGCTAGAATTGGCTCGAGAGAAAATTAATGCATGGTTATCGAATTTACAGAGTAAAGCCCGCACTCACTTTTCTTTGGAGGATGAGGTTGCTGCCATGAAAGCTACTCAGGCTCCACATTCAGGTAATCCCTCTGCTTGGGATAAGTTTGACATAACTAAATTGAGAAATGCTGGATTTAGTTTGGAATATGTTGAACCCTTTTTGATTAATGGCCAACCCGTGGGTGAAATTAACTTGATAGACATTCAATCTGAAATTAGCTTCTGGAACCAAGCTGTTGTCTGTTATGTTCTGGGTGCTCGACCTCCTGTCAATGTCTTCGGTGGTTTTTTGAGGAGAATTTGGGCAAAGAAGGGTATGAATACAATTGCTACAATGCGTAATGGGTTAGTGTTGGTGAGGTTTGATTCTCTGGAGCAAAGGGATGCAGTATTACAGGAAGGGATTTATCACTTTGACAATAAGCCATTGATTGTGAGACCTAGGTCTGAGAATATTGATTATGATAGTGAAGAACTGACCTCTGTGCCTATCTAGATTAAATTCCCTGGACTGAATGTCAAATATTGGAATGCTAGAGGCCTTAGTAAACTCTCTAGCTTGTTGGGAAGGCCTATGATGGCTGATAAGAACACAGAACTGAAAGTAGGGATACACTATGCTAGGGTGATGATTGAAGTGGAAATTGGTAGCAATTTCCCTAAAAAAGTGCATTATAAGAATGAAAGGGGCATTGTTGTGGAACAACAGGTTGAGTATGATTGGAAGCCTACTATTTGTGACCATTGCAAGAAATTTGGGCATATAGAATCTGAATGCAGGAAGAAGTCCAGAGTACAAGAGCCACAACCACAGCCAGTCCGGGCACCAGGTGCTCAGCCTGTGGTTCCTAGGCAGAGGAGCCTAAACATAGGCCAAATCCTCAATGGCAAGTTGCACACAGGGGGAGAGGCAGACAAGCCTATGGTATGAGGGGTAGATATGGCAGAGGGAAGAGTGGTGGTTACAGGCAGGTCCCAGTGGCTCCTCCTGACAAGGGAGATGCTGAACCTACTCCAGTATCCAATCAGTTTGAAAAGCTGCAAGATGAAGAAGCACCAGCTGATCCTGAACCCAATGAGAATGTGCATGAAGAACAGATGTTTGAGATGGTGGCCAGAGAAGGTCAAAGCCCCAGCATGTCTGATGGACATGGATAAAATTCTCATCTGGAATGTTAGAGGGCTCAATGGCCCCAATAAGCAAAGTGAGGTATCTCAGTTTTGTAGTAGAAATAAATTTGGTATTGCAGCTTTCCTTGAAACTAAAATTACAGCTACTAATTTTGATAATTGCAACAATAAAGTTTTGAATGGGTGGGACTCTTTCATAAATTTAGACAATTATCATGTGGGTAGGATTTGGATTAAATGGCAACCTATGATCTGTAATGTTGCCATCATTTTCTCATCTGCTCAATTGGTCATCTGTGATGTTTATTATTTGGCTGAAACGAAGAATTTTACTATAGCTGTGGTGTATGGATTCAATGAACAAGAGGATAGAGTGGAGTTATGGAGGGATTTGAGGCTGTTTGCTGCTAAATGCCAATCCCTTGGCTAGTGGCAGGGGATTTTAACAATGTGTTGTGTCCAGAACATAGACAAGGGGGTGTTCCTGTTCCTTGGCTGAAATTCATGATTTTAAGCAGTGTCTGGAGGACTGTTTCCTTACTGAACTTGGTTGGTTGGGGTGCAGATATACATGGAACAATAGACATGAGAAGGGAGGGAGGGTTTATTCCAAGATTGACTGGGCTTTTGCTAATAGTCTATGGCTGCATTTTTTGAAAACTGTAATGTTCATTTCCTGCCTGAAGATGTTTCAGATAATTCTCCTATGAGTATTAGCCTCTCAAACAAGTTACCTTAAAGGAAAACCCCCTTCAGATTTTTTAACATGTGGTGCAAACATCAAAAATTTGCCAGTATGGTTCATTCTGCTTGGAATATTGATGTTCCTGGTACCAAGATGTACAAACTTTGTCAGAAATTGAAGAATATGAGACAAGCCCTGAAAGCCTTGAATAAATCTGATTTTGCTGATATTGTTTTGCAAGCCAGCAAAGCCAGGGAAAGGATGTTGGAGGCTCAGATAGTAGCTAGCAATAATCCCCTGGATGTGAGTATGCAGCATTTGGAAAAAGAAGCTAGGCAGAATTCTGTGAAGATTAATGCAGCTGCTGAGTCCTTCCTTCAACAAAAAAGCAAAATTAATTGGATAAAATTGGGGGATGAAAATACTCACTATTTTCATTCTATTCTTAAACAGAAAAGGCAGAAATCAAGATCCTATTCTCTGAAGAATAAAGCAGGGGTTTTGGTGCATGATCAAAATTTGGTGATGGAGGAGCTAGTGTCTTTTTACAAGGGTATGCTGGGTGTGAGTGTAAATGATAGGGTCCCTGCTGATCCATGTATTTTCTCAGCTGGACATAAACTAAATTTGCAACAGCAGATGGATCTTATAGCTCCTATTACTGCAGTGGAAGTAAAGCAGGCTATGTTCTCTATAGATAGCAATAAAAGCCCAGGCCTTGATGGATTTGGTTCTGGCTTTTTCAAGGAAGCATGGGGGATTGTTGGGGATGATGTGAGTGCAGCTGTTGTTGATTTCTTCTCCTCTGCCAAGATGCTGAAGCAGGTTAATGCCACTGATTTTTGTTTGGTTCCTAAGGTTCTTGCCCCTGAACTTGCCTCTGAGTTCAGACCAATTGCATGCTGCAACACTGTGTACAAATGTATATCCAAGATTCTATGTAACAGGCTCTCTAAAGTTCTCCCTGGACTGGTTGCATTGAATCAGGGTGCTTTTGTGGCCAATAGATCCATTGTACACAATATTATGATTGTCCAAGACCTGATCAGACACTATAGGAGGAAGTACACTACTCCTAGGTGTATCATGAAGATTGATCTAAGGGAGGCATATGACACCATTCACTGGGGTTTTTTCTAGGAAATGCTAAATGGATTTGGCTTCCCTGCAACATTCAGTGCCTGGATTTTGGCTTGTGTTCAATCTGCAAATTTCTGTATTAATCTCAATGGTGTCGAGCATGGTTATTTTGAGGGTAAAAGAGGTATCAGGCAGGGAGATCCTATTTCTCCTCTCATATTTGTCCTTGTTATGGAGTTCCTCTCCAGAATTTTGAAGCTAGCTTGTCTTGATGAACCCTTCAACTGACACCCTATGTGTAAAACTCTCCCCTTAAGTCATCTGTGCTTTGCAGATGATTTAATGGTGTTTTGTAGAGTTGTGGAGAAATCCATTGTTGTTATAAAAGAGAGTCTCTCTTACTTCTCTTCTGTAACATGCTTACAAGCAAATGAAGATAAGTCAAACATCTACATCGCAGGAGTTGTTGATCCTCTGAGGAGTCAGCTAATCCACTTATCTGGATTTAAAGAAGGGGCCTTCCCTATGAAATATCTTGGTGTTCCCCTGTCTCCATCTAAATGGAGCAAGATGGATTGTGAGATGCTGGTGGATAAAATGACAAAGAGGCTCCAGTCATGGGCTTCTAGGCATCTCTCCTATGCTGGTAGAGCTCAGCTGATAAACTCAGTGTTATTTTCTATCCATATATACTGGTCTGGCATTTTTGTACTGCCTTCAGGTGTTATGCAAGCTATTGAGCAAAAATGCAGGTATTTTTTTTGGGGTACTACTGATCAGTAGAAGAAGATGAGTCTTATAGCATGGGACATTGTTTGTAGGCCCAGGAAAAATGGGGGGTTAAACATTAAAAGCTGCAAAATGTTTAATCTGGCCCTTAATGGTAAGCACATATGGGATATTGCTACTAAGAAAGATACTATGTGGGTGAGATGGATCAATCGGGTGTACCTGAAGCAACAAGATTTTTGGGACTATGTCCCCCCTGCAGGAAGTAGCTGGTACTGGCTGAAATTGAATAAAGTCAAAAACTTGTTTTTAGCAGGATATGGAGGGGGTTCAGTGTGGTCTCTGTCACAAAAAGGCTCTTATACCACTTCCAGTGGGTATGTCTATCTGTTAGGAGATCTGCCCAAATGGAGGCATGCTAACTTACTTTGGAGCAATGTTGCAATGCCTAGATATAACTTTTGCTTCTGGTTGGCTCATCAAAGAAGATTATTAACCAGAGACAGATTGAGGTCCATGGGGATTTTATCAGATGCAGGATTGTGTGGGCTGTGCAATACAGTCCCTGAATCACATGACCATATTTTCTTTGAGTGTTCTAAGTCAGAAGAAGCTCTGCAGATGGTTAAGACATGGCTTGGATGTAAAGCTACTGCTATATCTATTCAGGGTTTTTGAACTGGGTGGATAGACAGAAAAGATCCAGAATAGTGAAGAAAACCCTCGCAGCAGCATTTGCAGGTCTTGTGTACTGGTTGTGGCAGGCAAGAAATCAGTTTTGTTTTGAGGGGAAGTTGATACGTACTGGGGTTATATTTCAACAACTTCAGTTTTCTGTGTGAGCAAGAGTACAGACCTGCAGGAAGAAAAAGATATCCAGGAAAGACAAGGAATGGCTTAATAGTTTGTAAAATTGTTTTGCTGATATTTCCTTTTGTTTTCTCTCTGGTCTGTTTGTATTTTGAAAAAGCTTTGTATGGGAATTGGAAGATGTAGGGTTTCTTTCTTGTGTATGGCTGGTTTGTGTCTGCACCAGCATGCAGGTTGGGTTTAGGTTTGTTCAGGGATATAGACTTGGGAAGAACCCTACCTAGTAGGTGGTTTTCCTCTCTATATTGCCTTTAGTTTGTAACAGTTTGTTTTTCGTTATTTAATACAAGCTGCTATCTTTACACCAAAAAAAAAAACATTTGCATCCCGTCAAACCGCCCTTACAAGCCTATTAGGGACCCAATAACCGACCCTAGGGGCCTCCTATGTCCCCTAGGGGTCTCCCGTGCGAAATGGGGCAAAAATATTAACGGCGAAAAGTTTGCATCCGGAGGCCTAACACACGTCCCCTAGAGCATTCCCGGGGCCCGGTTTCCGTTTTTGCCCGAAATTTTTTCGGGGGCTCTATTATGGCTCTAGGGGACCCCCGGTGCCCCGGGAGGGGCACCTTCATCCCCGAACTCCGAATCACCCATGTCGCCCGTTTTCTGGCCGTAAAATTGGCATCGCGTCAAACCGCCCATACAAGCCTATCAGGGACCCAATAACCGACCCTAGGGGCCTCACATGTCCCCTAGGGGTCTCCCGTGCGAAATGGGGCGAAAATATTAACGTCGAAAAGTTTGCGTCCGGAGGCCCAAAACACGTCCCTTAGAGCATTCCCGGGGCCCGGTTTCCGTTTTCGCCCGAAACTTTTTCGGGGGCTCTATTATGGCCCTAGGGGACCCCCGGTGCCCCGGGAGGGTCATTCTTATCCTCGAACTCCGGTATCACCCATGTCGCTCGTTTTCGGGCCTTAACATTGGCATCGCGTCAAACCGCCCTTACAAGCCTATCAGGGACCCAATGAACGACCCTAGGGGCCTCGTATGTCCCCTAGGGGTCTCTCATGCGATATGGGGCGAAAATATTAACGTCGAAATTTTTTCGGGTGATCTATTATGGCACTAGGGGACACTCGGTGCCCCGGGAGGGCCATTCTTATCCCCGAACTCCGATATCACCCATGTCTCCCATTTTCGGGCTTTAACATTGGCATCGCATCAAACCACCGTTACAAGCCTATCAGGGACCCAATAACCAACCCTAGGGGCCTCCCATGTCCCCTAGGGGGGTCTCCCGTACGATATGAGGCGAAAATATTAACGTCGAAAAGTTTACGTCCGCAGGCCCAAAACAAGTTCCCTAGAGCATTCCCAGGGCCCGGTTTCCGTTTTCGCACGAAATTTTTTCGGGGGCTCTATTATGGCCCTAGGGGACCTCCGGTGCCCCGGGAGGGGTCACCTTCATCCCCGAACTCCAATATCACCCATGTCTCCCGTTTTGGGCCTTAACATTGGCATCTCTACAAACCGCCCTAACAAGCCTATCAGGGACCCAATAACCGACCCTAGGGGCCTCCCATGTCCCCTTGGGATCTCCCGTGCGATATGGGACAAAAATATTAACTTCGAAAAGTTTGCGTCCGGAGGTCCAAAACATATCCCCTAGAGCATTCCAGGGGCCAGGTTTCCGTTTTCGCCCGAAATTTTTTCGGGGGCTCTATTATGGCCCTAGGGGACCCCCTGTGCCCCGGGAGGGTCATACTTATCTCCGAACTCGGATATCACCCATGCGCCCGTTTTCGTGCCTTAACATTGGCCGAGTGAGGAACAAACAGAATCCAGCAGATCAGAAAGGCTAGAAGAAGTTGTAATAATTTAGCTCATTATGTTTTTGTATTTTGCTGAAAAAGGCAGCAGAATTCAAGAAGGAAACAGAAGCAGGTGGCAGAACCTAGGCTGTGAACCAGGCAGCAGGTTCTAGCAGGCAACAGGAACCAGCAGAATGCACAGGAAATCAGAAGGTGTTGAAGCAAGAAAAAAGGAGGAATGAATCAGCTTCTGGAAGATTTATTGCAGAAACTAGGATGTGAACCAGGCAGCAGGTGCCAGCAGACAACCAGTGACAGGTTGCTGGAGGAAAGCAGAGCAAGGAATGAAACAGGAAAACAGAAGATTTGGAAAGCTAGAAGAAGTTGTAATTTCTAGTTTATTATGTTTTTGTACTTTGTTGTAAGTTAGAAAAGATTTTTGTAATTTGTTATGTTTACAGAGATGGTGAATCACTGTCTGTAGTGAGTTGCACCAGATTGAAGGGTTGTAAGGTAGTAAAGGGATGCAGGAAAAAAGGAACCCTACCTAGTAGGTGGCCTTGGATTCGCAGTGCCTTAGGGCTGTAATCTTGTTACATTACAGTGAGCAATAATACATTTTCTGACTTGCACCAAAACATTGGCATAGCGTCAAACAGCCCTTACAAGCCTATCAGACACCCAATAACCGACCATAGAGGGCTCCCATGTCCCCTAGGGGTCTCCCGGGCGATATGGGGCAAAAATATTAACATCGAAAAGTTTGCGTCCGGAGTCCCAAAGCACGTCCCCTAGAGCATTCCCGGGGCCCGGTTTTCCTTTACGCCCGAAAGTTTTTTGAGGGCTTTATTATGGCTCTAGGGACCCCTTGTGCCCCGGGAGGGTCACCTTCATCCCCGAACTTCGATATCACCCACGTCGCCCGTTTTCGGGCCTTAACATTGGCATCGCGTCAAACCGCCCTAACAAGCCTATCATGGACCCAATAGCCGACCCTAGGAGCCTCCCATGTCCCCTAGGGGTCTCCCATTCGAAATGGGGCAAAAATATTAACGGCGAAAAGTTTGCGTCCGGAGGCCCAAAACACGTCCCCTAGAGCATTCCCGGGGCCCGGTTTCCGTTTTCGGCCGAAATTTTTTCGGGTGCTCTATTATGGCTCTAGGGGACCCCTGGTGCCCCGGGAGGGGCACCTTCATCCCCGACCTCCGATATCACCCATGTCGCCCGTTTTCGGGCCTTAACATTGACATCGCAACATAAATCGTGATCGCATCGCAGCTTTCTCTCTCCAAAAAAATGCTCTCGTCTCTCTCCTCTACACCGCTCGGCCATTGACGCAGCTGTGAGTTTCGATGGGGAAGAAAGACAAGACAAAAAGAGGGACAGAAAAGCACGATGTCAATGGGGAAAATTCAGTACCACCGAGTCCTACAAAAACTGGGAAACACAGGCAAAGCCCAAGCACGAATCGAGACAACCTAGATCGGGTTGTGTGCAACCTTACTGAGGAATTGGAAGCACCGGAGGTCATGACTCCTGAAGTACAACCAGAAACAGTTCAACAAATGGAGCTAGCTAGAGAGAAGATCAACACTTGGCTCTCGAAGATGAAGGATAAGGCAAGAACTCACTTCTCGTCTGAAGATGAGGAAGAGGTCCCAGAACAAGCAAAACAACAAGGAACTGCAACTGCAGGTAATATCTCAGCTTGGGAAAAATTTGACATCTCCAAACTGAAAAATGCGGGATTTAAATTAGATTTTATTGCTCCTAAAATGCATGAGGGAAAACCTGTGGGGGAAATTAGCTTCAAGGACATTGAGTCTGAAATTAATTATTGGAATCAAGCAATTGTTTGCTATGTTATGGGGTCAAGACCACCAATTAATGTGCTAAGTGGATTTCTTAGAAGAATCTGGGCAAAACGAGGGATGAACAAAATTGCCATGATGAAAAATGGGTTGGTTCTGGTTCGGTTTGACTCCCTAGAGCAGAGGGATGCTGTACTACAGGAGGGGGTCTATCACTTTGACAATAAACCCATGATTGTAAGACCTTGGTCTGAAAATGTAGATTATGCGCAAGAGGAATTAACCTCAGTGCCAATTTGGGTAAAATTCCCGGGACTTAATGTGAAGTACTGGAATGCAATGGGATTGAGCAAGATAGCAAGCCTTGTAGGAAGACCAATGGTGGCAGATAGAAACACAGAACTTAAAATTGGAATTCAATATGCCAGGGTGATGATTGAAGTTGAAATTGGAGCTGTTTACCCTAACAAGGTTCACTACAAGAATGAGCAGGGCAATGTTGTGGAACAGGAAGTGGAATATGATTGGAAGCCTATTTTATGCAGCCACTGCAAACAATATGGGCACAGTGAGACATAATGCAGAAGGAAAGCTGCTGCAGTGCCTGTGATCCAAGCAGTACCTGCATAGAACCCACCAGGGCCACAAGAAAACCCCAGGAAACAGCAATGGCAGAATGCTGGGAGGGGGAGAGGAAGAATGGGTATTGCAGGGAGAGGAGCAAGAGCTGGGAGGGGATATTACAGACAAATACAGCAACAGCAAAATGATAATCCACAGACAAACAATCCTTTTGCAGCACTGCAGAATGAAGAAGAAGCACAGGAAGAGCAACTGTCACAAAAAGAAACTACAGAACCTGACATACAAAAGGAGCTGCTCATAGGTATGGTTCCAGGAAATGGTAAGGCTCCTATCTTGACTGTTAGTCATGGATAGGATCCTTATATGGAATGTAAGAGGCCTGAATGGCCCAAATAAACAGAGGGATGTTGGCCTATTCTGCAAAAAAAAACAAATGTGGATTGGTAGCTTTCCTAGAAACAAAAATCAGAAGAATTAATCTAGAAAAAAACATAAATAGTTTCATGCGAGGGTGGGAATCCTACAGCAATCACAATGAACATAGGCTAGGAAGAATTTGGATAAGATGGTTACCAGACATTTTTCATGTCACTGTGCTTTTCTCTTCTATACAATTGATCATATGCAAGGTAATTAATTTAGTAAGGAAAGAAGATTTTGTGGTGAGTTTTGTGTATGGGCAAAATGAAAAAGAAGACAGGAAACAATTATGGAAGGATCTTAGGGATTTTGCAATTAATTGTAATAATCCTTGGATTGTGGGTGGGGATTTTAATAATGTATTGCTTCATGGTAATAGGCAAGGGGGACAACCAGTTACTCTTGCTGAAATACAGGATTTCAAAATCTGCATTGAGGACTGCTTTCTCACTGAAATGGCTTGGTCTGGGTGCCAATACACATGGAACAATAAGCATGAGGAGGGAGGGAGAGTGTACTCTAAAATAGACTGGGTTTTTAACAATAGCCTATGGATGCAGGAGATTGATCAGTGCACTCTACAATTTTTACCAGAGGATGTATCTGATCACTCTCCTATTTGTCTAACTCTCCATGAAGAAACCAAGAAAAGAAACATTCCCTTTAAATTCTTTAACATGTGGTGCCTCCACCCTGAATTCCAAGCTATGGTGCAGCAAGCTTGGAATTGCAGAGCTCAGGGCACAAAAATGTTCAAAGTGTACAAGAAGCTCAAAAGGGTGAGAAATGTCCTGAAAAAGCTAAACAGAGAGCAATTTAGTGATATTTTGGCTCAGGCTGAAATTGCTAGAACTGTAATGAACCAAGCTCAGACAGATGCAAACAAGGAGCCCCTCAATGTGGCGCTGCAACAGAAAGAGATACAAGCCAGGAAGAAGTACAATGAAGTGAACTTAGCAGCTGAGAATTTTTTGCAGCTGAAGAGCAAAGCTAAGTGGATTCAGTTGGGAGATGGGAACAACCAGTTCTTCCATGCAGTTATGAAACAGAGAAGACAAATGAACAGACTACACTGCATCAAGACACAGGAAGATGTATTATTAGAAGACCAGGATTTGATTATTGAGGAAATTGTGGGATTTTACAGGAAAATGTTGGGAGTGTCTGGGGTCAGGGATACCACAGCAGAAAACTGTTTCTTCTCAGCAGGTCATAGATTGAACATACACCAACAGATGACCATTATTGCCTCTGTGAGTGCTGAAGAAGTGAAGTTAGCCATGTTTGATATTGACTGTAGCAAAAGTCCAGGCCCTGATGGCTTTGGATCGGGTTTTTTCAAAGAAGCTTGGCACATTGTGGGAGATGATGTGACTGAAGCCATCACTGACTTTTTTGACTCATCCAAATTGCTCAAAGAGGTGAATGCCACAAATTTATGTCTTGTGCAGAAGATAGCAAACCCTGAGAAGGCTTCTGATTTCAGACCAATTGCCTGTTGCAATACCATCTACAAATGCATCTCCAAGATCTTGTGTGGGAGATTGGCAGAAGTGCTTCCTGACCTAGTCTCTGTGAACCAGGGAGCTTTTGTGGCTCAGAGATCAATTGTACACAACATAATGATATGCCAGGATCTTATCAAGCACTATAACAGAAAACAATCCTCTCCTAGATGCTTGATGAAGATTGACCTAAGGAAAGCCTATGACACTATTCATTGGAGTTTTGTCAAGGAAATGCTGCAAGGGTACGGGTTCCCGGTAAAATTCGTTGGTTGGGTTCTGGAGTGCATCCAAACTGCAAGTTTCAGCATTAACATCAATGGGGAGACCCATGGGTTTTTTCCTGCTAAGCGAGGCATTAGACAGGGAGATCCAATATCTCCACCCATTTTTGTGTTGGTAATGGAGTATCTATCAAGAATCCTGAAAATAGCATGTATGGAAAGGAGCTTTAGCTGGCATCCCATGTGCAAACAACTGGCACTGAGTCACCTCTGTTTTGCTGATGACTTGTTGTGTTTCTGCAAAGCAGCACCTGAATCTGTGAGTATTATGATGAATAGCTTGAATTATTTTTCACAAGCTACTGGCCTGATTGCAAATAAAGAGAAATCAAACATGTAATTTGCTGGTGTAAGTGAACAAGTGAAGAGTGAGCTGCTAGGCTTATCAGGTTTCAGAGAAGGAACACTACCCATGAAATATCTGGGGGTGCCACTATCTCCATCCAAATGGAGCAAAATGGATTGTGAATGCCTGGTGGACAAAATGACTAAAAAGCTTCAGATTTGGGCATCCAGAAATCTCTCATATGCAGGAAGGGCTCAACTTATAAATTCTGTATTATTCTCTATTCATGTTTACTGGTCAAGCATTTTTATAATGCCTGCTGGGGTACTCAAAAGTGTGGAGCAAAAATGCAGATCTTTTTTGTGGGGCTCTACTGATCAGAAACAGAAGCCTAGCTTGGTGGCATGGGATATGGTATGCAGACCAAGGAAAAATGGGGGAATAAACATCAAAAATTGCAAATGGTTCAATATTGCATTAAATGGGAAGCATATTTGGGATTTAGCCACAAAAAAAGACACTCTGTGGGTTAAATGGATAAATGGGATTTATCTGAAGGGAGTTAATTTCTGGAACTATGAGCCTGTGTGGGGTGCCAGTTGGTACTGGAAAAAGCTCAATAAAATCAAGAGTATTTTCCAGGACCAATATTCAGCTAGAGGAGTGTGGAAGGGCACTACTGATGGGCTCTACTCTGTTGCAAGTGGATACAGTATACTAACAGGGCCTATGCCAAAGTCCAGACATGCTAATCTGATTTGGGGGAAGATAACCATGCCTAGGCAAAGTTTCTGCTTGTGGATGGCTCAACAGGGAAGACTTTTAACAAAGGATAGGGTTCAGAAGATGGGGTTCCTGAATGGTGATGCCATGTGCAACCTGTGCAAGGAGAAGACAGAAGACCATAACCACCTATTCTTTAGCTGTAGGGTATCAGCAGGGATCCTGGATCAGCTAAGAGGATGGCTACAGATATCAGCAAAAGCTAACACTATCCAGGGAATGCTCAACTGGATAAGCAGACAAAAGTGCTCTTGTTTCAGAAGAGAAGTATACGCAGCAGGTCTTGCAGCAACAGTGTATTGGATATGGAGATGCAGGAACATCCAGCATTTTGAGGGGACCAGACTGTCATTGAGGCAGATCGTGCAACAGATCCAGCAGGTGGTCAGAGCTAGAATACAGCAATGTAGTAGCAAGAGGAAAATAAACAACAAAGATAGGAGATGGATAGAAAATGTGTAACTGGTTGTTTTTTTTCTGAACTATGTGTCTGTATTTTGGTGTTGATGGAAAGCATGCAGCAGATCAGCAGGAAAATCAAATTCAGATGGCAGCAAAGCAACAGCAGGGGAGATATGCAGAACCCAGTAGCCCTGCAAGGCGTGAGAACTTGTGCAGGGATTTATGCAGCAGGTTACAATAGGGGAATCAAAACCAGTGGGCAGAAGCTAGACTCAACAGAAAGTCAGAATCAGAATACATCAGGTTTTTCAGCAGAGAACTAGCAGTTCTGTAAGACAGGAAACCTGTGCAGAAATTCAGGCAGTAGGTCCCAGCAGGGTATCTGTAGCAGGCTGCTGTAGCTAGGCAGAGTGAAGAAGAAATAAAATTCAGCAGATCAGAAAGAATGAGGACCAGAATGCAGCAATCAGTGAGGACCAGAATGCAGCAATGCAGCAGGCTGAGAAAGATCAACAGCAGGGATAAAAAATGGTTAGAGAGATTCTCAGCTGATCTGTGTACCACAGCAGACCCAGCAGATAGGTTTTTGCAGGAAAAAACAAGAAGAAATGCAGAACTCCAGTACCTGTACAGGGAGCTAGACAGTAGAGTGATGTGGATCAGCTTGAATGGGCACAACAGGTAGATGAAGCAAGAAAGAAGGAGGAATGAATCAGCTCCTGGAAGTTTTTGTTCTAATATTTTTTAGATATATATATGTTTTTGTATTTTGCTGTAAGTCAGAAATAATTTTTGCAAATTGTAATGTTTACAGAGATGGTGAGAAACAATTTTTGCAAATTGTAATGTTTACAGAGAGGGTGAACCACTGTCTGTAGTGAGTTGCACCAGGATTGAAGGGATGTAAGGTAGTAGAGGGATGTAGCAAAAAGGAACCCTACCTAGTAGGTGGCCTTGGATCTGCATTGCCTAAGGACTGTAATCTTGTTACATTACAGAGAGCAATAATACAATTTCTGACTTGCACCAAAAAAAAACATTGGCATCGCTTCAGCAGGAATGTACTCGGTTGCTAGTGGATACAGAGTTTTGTTAGGAAATCTGCCAAAATACAGACATTCTGACCTGATATGGGGAAGAATTTCTGTACCTAGGCACAACTTCTGTTTATGGTTGGTGCAAATGGGTAGACTGCTGACCAAAGACCGGCTACATAATATGGGTTTCCTTAATGGAGACACCATATGCTACCTGTGCAAAGAGGAGACAGAAAGTCATGGCCATCTGTTTTTCAGCTGCAGTATTTCAACAGAGACAATGAAACAGGTAAAGACATGGCTACACATTTCTGCTACAGGAAGCACAATCCAGGGGTTACTAAACTGGATGAGTAGACAGAAATGCTCGAGATTCAGAAAGGAAGTGTATGCAGCTGGAATAGCAGCAGCTGCATACTGGATTTGGAGAGCCAGAAATCTGATATGCTTTGAAAAGAGCAGGCTGCCAGTATTATAGATTATGCAACAGATACAGCAAGCAATCAGAGTCAGAATCCAACAGTGCAGCAGCAACAGAAAGCTAAATAGCAAGGATAAAAGATGGATAAGGCAACTGTGAGCCTGAATCAGCTGGCAGCAGAGAAATCAGGAAAATGGAAGAAATACAAAAGCACTGCAACAGGAGAGCAGCTTAACAGACCAGCAAAGAATAGAGCAGGGTGCAAGTATTAAAGTATCAGTGCAGGATCCCAGGAAGAGTTAGAAGGGTCTTAGTGGCAGGAATGCTGATGCAAGGCAGAAAAGGAATAAAAGAGTATGCAGCAGAGGTGAAAAGCTAGGAAAAGCTGTAGGAATTAGGAATCAACAGCAGGTGCAGCAGAGATTTCAGAAGGGAATTAGTAGCAGAATGCAGAAGATAGGCTGTAACCAGGTAGCAGAATCCAGCAGGTAAAACAGTGAGCAGGGGAATGATGACAGGCAGCACAAGAAAATGTAACAGAAGATATAATTTGTAGCCATTATGTTTTTGTGTTTTGTTGTAGGTCAGAAATGATTTTTGTAATTTGTTGTTGTTACAGAAAATGATGAACCACTGTATGTAGTGAGTTGCACTAGACTGAAGGTTTGTAAGGTGGTAAAGGGATGCAGAAAAAAGGAACTCTACCTAGTAGGTGGCCTTGGATCTGCAATACCTAAGGGCTGTAATCTTGTTACATTACAGTAAGCAATAATATAATTTCTGACTTGCACCAACAAAAAAAACATTGGCATCGCATCGGCAAACTGTTTCTCTCTCTAGAAAATGCTCTCTCCTCTCTCCTCTTCAATGCTCGTTAGCCATTAACATTGCTTTGAGTTTTAATGGGGAAAAAGGACAAAGCCAAGAAGGGAAATGAAAAGAATGGCGATGATGAGGTAAGATCAATGGCACCCCCAAGTCTGACTAAAATTACGAACCCTAGGCAATGTAACAGTAGCGAACGTCCGAATCTTGATAGAGTTGTTCGTAATCTCACGAATGAGCTTGAAGCACCTGAAATCATGACACCTGAGGTACAACCAGAAACTGTTCAACAACTGGAGATAGCTAGAGAAAAGATTAACTCATGGCTATCGAAGATGAAGGATAAAGCTAAAACCCATTTCTCGTGGGAAGATGATGTTGAAGCAAATGAAGCTGAAATTCATCATGAATCACCTGGAATAGGTAATATCTCAGCCTGGGATAAATTTGATATAACTAAACTGCGTAATGCTGGGTTTAAGTTGGAATTTATTGAACCTGTGATGCATGAGAGGAAACCAGTTGGGGAAATTAAAATCATGGATATTCAATCAAAAATTAGTTACTGGAATCAGGCTGTTGTTTGCTATGTCATGGGCTCTAGGCCTCCTATTACCGTGTTCAGTGGATTTTTGAGAAGAATTTGGGGTAAAAAAAGGCGTGAAAAAAATAGCTATGATGAATAATGGCTTGGTCTTGGTGCGTTTTGATTCATTAGAGCAGAGGGATGCTGTTTTGCAAGAGGGTGTGTATCATTTTGATGAACCACTGTATGTAGTGAGTTGCACTAGACTGAAGGTTTGTAAGGTGGTAAAGGGATGCAGAAAAAAGGAACCCTACCTAGTAGGTGGCCTTGGATCTGCAATACCTAAGGGCTGTAATCTTGTTACATTACAGTAAGCAATAATATAATTTCTGACTTGCACCAAAAAAACATTGGCATCGCGTCAAACCACCCTTACAAGCCTTTCAGGAACCCAATAACCGACCCTAGGGGCCTCCCATGTCCCCTTAGGGGTCTCCCGTGCGATATAGGGCGAAGATATTAACATCGAAAAGTTTGCGTCCGGAGGCCCAAAACACGTCCCCTAGAGCATTCCTGGGGCCCGGTTTTCGTTTTCGCCCGTAATTTTTTCAAGGTCTCTAATATGGCCCTAGGGGACCCCCGGTGCCCCGGGAGGGTCATACTTGTCCCCGAACTCGGATATCACCCATGTCGCCCGTTTTCGGGCCTTAACATGCATCGATCGCAAAAATCTTTTCTCTCTCTAAAATGCTCTTTCCTCTCTCCTCAACAGAGTTCATTAACCACCATTAACAGCCCTGAGTTCAATGGGGAAGAAAGAGAAATCAAAGCGAGGGAATGGAAATGACGATGAGGATGCGGGGAAATCGACAGCTCCACCTTGTCCCACGAAAAACGTGACACAACGAAAACGTTCGAGCGAAACTCAGGAAAACCTAGGTCGTATTATGAGAAATCTCACGGATGAATTGGAGGACCCAGATATCATGACACCTGATGCACACACTGAAACTGTGCAACAAATGGAATTAGCGAAAGAAAAAATCAATTCTTGGTTGTCGAAGATGAAGGAAAGGGCAAACAATCAAGGCTCGGATGAGGAAGAGGTTGAAACTGCAGAACAAGGCAAACAACAGCAATTCGCAGATACAGGTAAAACGTCTGCTTGGGAAAAATTCAACATAACTAAACTTAAAAATGCTGGTTTTAAACTGGATTTTATTGCACCTGTTATGATCGAAGGAAAACCTGTAGGAAAAATTAATCTCAAGGACATAGAGTCTGAAATTAATTACTGGAATCAATCTGTTGTCTGCTATGTCATTGGGTCAAGGCCACCTATCAATGTGCTTAGTGGTTTTCTTAGGAGAATTTGGTCGAAGAGGGGAATGAATAAAATAGCAATGATGAAAAATGGGCTAGTTATAGTTAGATTTGATTCAATGGAACAGAGAGATGCTGTGCTAGAGGAAGGGGTTTATCACTTTTATAATAAACCCATGATTGTGAGACCTTGGTCTGAGAACATAGACTATGCTCATGAGGAGCTCACATCTGTTCCTATTTGGGTTAAATTCCCTGGTTTGAATGTCAAGTATTGGAATGCAATGGGGCTGAGTAAAATTGCAAGCTTAGTAGGCAGACCAATGATGGCTGACAGGAACACTGAACTGAAAGTAGGGATTCAGTATGCCAGCGTATTGGTTGAAGTGGAGATAGGGGGAGAATATCCTAATAAGGTTCACTACAAGAATGAAAGAGGGAACATAGTGGAGCAAGAAGTTGAGTATGATTGGAATCCTGTACTGTGAAACTATTGCAAACAACATGGACACATGAGCCTGAATGCAGGAAAAAGAAAGTAATACAGGAGCCTGTGACTCAAGCAGTACATGTGCAACAACTTCCTGTTCAGCAAGCAAAGCCAAGAACACAGCAATGGCAGAATGCAGGGAGAGGCAGAGGTAGAATGGGCAATGCAGGGAGAGGGATGAGGGCTGGAAGAGGATACTACAGATAAATCCAACAGACTAACAATGCTACAACTCAGCTACAGAATCCCTTTGATATACTGCAAAGTGTAGATGGGGAACAGGAGGGGAGGCAGGCACAAGGTCAAGCAACAGTGCCAGGAATTCAGGAAGATCAGACCACAGAGGAAGTGCCAGTACATGGTAAAACTCCTATCTTGACTAGTAGTCATGGATAGGTTGCTTATTTGGAATGTTAGAGGCCTGAATGGCCCAAATAAGCAGAGGGATGTGGCCCTCTACTGTAAAAAAAATAAATGTGGATTGGTGGCTTTTCTTGAAACAAAAATTAGACTAGTTAATTTGGAAAAATGCAAAAAAAGCTTCATGCCAGAGTGGGAATCTTTTAGTAACCATAATGAACATAGACTTGGTAGAATATGGATTAGGTGGTTACCAGACTATTTTCATGTTGAAATTATTTTCTCCTCTGTGCAAATGGTCATATGTAATGTGAGAGATATGGAGAGGAAAAAGGATTTTGTGGTGAGTTTTGTATATGGAATGAATGAGAAAGAAGATAGGAAGCAACTGTGGAAGGATATTAATGATTTTGCAACTATCTGCAACAAACCATGGATTGTTGGGGGTGATTTCAACAATGTCCTGCTACCTGGGAACAGACAAGGTGGCTTGCCAGTTACTTTTGCTGAAATTCAGGATTTTAAATCCTGTATTGATAGCTGTTTCCTCACTGAAATGAGTTGGTCTGGGTGCAAACAAAGAGCCACTGAATGAGATATTGCAGAAGGGTGAAATTCAGGCTAGGAGAAAGTTCAATGAGCTAAACATGGCAGCTGAGACATTCCTACAACAAAAGAGCAAGGCTAGATGGGTGCAATTGGGAGATGGAAATAATCAGTTTTTCCATGCAATTATGAAACAGAGAAGGCAACAAAACAGACTCCACTCCATAAAGACACAAGAAGGCATCTTACTGGAGGACAAAGACTTGATTATTGAAGAATTTGTGGGGTTTTACAGGAATATGTTGGGGGTATCAGGCTCTAGAGACACTACAGCAGAGGAGAGCTTCTTTTCAGCAGGAAATAAACTAAATGTGCAACAACGGATGAGCATCAGTGCACCAGTGACTGCTGAGGAAGTGCAGAGAGCTATGTTTGACATTGGCAGCAATAAAAGCCCAGGCCCTGATGGTTTTGGCTCTGGTTTTTTCAAAGAAGCGTGGAGTATTGTGGGGGAAGAAGTGACCAGTGCAATTATAGATTTTTTTGAGTCCTCTAAAATGCTTAAAGAGGTGAATGCAACTAATCTTTGTCTTGTGCAGAAGATAGGAAACCCTGAAAAGGCTTCTGATTTCAGACCTATAGCATGTTGCAACACCATATATAAATGCATTTCCAAGATCCTATGTGGGAGAATGGCAACAGTGCTACCTGATCTCATCTCTGTGAACCAGGGTGCTTTTGTGGCACAGAGGTCAATTGTGCACAACATCATGATATGTCAGGACCTAATCAAGCACTACAACAGGAAGCAATCCTCACCCAGATGCTTGATGAAGATAGACCTTAGGAAAGCATATGACACAATCCATTGGAGTTTTGTCAAGGAGATGCTGCAAGGGTATGGGTTCCCAGTCAAGTTCATTGGCTGGATACTTGAATGTATACAAACTGCAAGTTTCAGCATCAACATAAATGGAGGGATACATGGTTTCTTTCTTGCTAAACGTGGCATCAGGCAGGGAGACCCAGTATCTCCATTGATTTTTGTGCTGGCCATGGAGTATCTCTCAAGAATTCTGAAAATAGCATGCATGGACAAAAGCTTCAGTTGGCACCCAATGTGCAAGGAACTAGCATTGAGTCGCTTGTGCTTTGCTGATGATTTGATGTGTTTCTGCAAAGCAGCCCCTGAATCTGTAAGTATAATGATGAATTGCATTAATTACTTTGCACAAGCTACTGGCCTGCATGCTAATAAGGAGAAATCCAACCTCTACATAGCTGGTGTGAATGAGGAAATTAAAAAAGAACTGTTAGCATTATCTGGGTTCAGGGAGGGTACATTACCTATGAAGTATTTGGGAGTTCCACTTTCCCCACCAAAGTGGAGCAAAATTGACTGTGAGTGCTTGGTTGACAAAATGACAAAAAAAATTGCAGATATGGGCTTCTAGGAATCTCTCATATGCAGGAAGAGCTCAACTCATAAACTCTGTGCTGTTTTCTATACATGTGTACTGGTCTAGCATTTTCATAATGCCTGCAGGGGTACTAAAAAGTGTAGAACAAAAATGCAGAGTTTTCTTATGGGGTTCCACTGATCAGAAGCATAAAACCAGTCTGGTGGCATGGGATATGGTTTGCATACCTAGGAAAAATGGGGGCATAAACATAAAAAACTGCAAATGGTTTAATCTTGCTCTAAATGGAAAACATATATGGGACTTAGCCACAAAAAAAGATACCTTGTGGGTAAATTGGATAAATGGGATATATCTGAAAGGTACCAATCTCTGGAACTATGCACCAGTTTGGGGTGCTAGTTGGTACTGGAATATGCTCAACAAAATCAAGAGATATTTCCAGGAGCATTATACAGTTAGAGGGGTCTGGAAGGGAGATGCTGATGGTTGCTATACAGCTGCAAGGGGATACAGTACTTTGATGGGAGATATGCCAAAGTATAGACATGCCAATCTGATTTGGGGAAGGGTAACCATGCCAAGACACAGCTTCTGCTTATGGTTAGCTCATCAGGGAAGATTGCTAACTAAGGACAGGATGCAGAAAATGGGCTTTCTGAATGGGGATGCTGTATGCAATTTGTGTAAAGCAAAGCCAGAAGACCATAATCACCTTTTCTTCAGATGCAGTGTGGCAACAGATGTTTTAGATCAGTTGAGATGATGGCTACAGATTACACAAAGAGCAAACACTATTCAAGGCATGATGAATTGGATAAGCAGGCAGAAATGCTCAAATTTCAGGAAAGAAGTGTACGCAGCAGGGCTTGCAGCAGCTGTATACTGGGTGTGGAGAGGCAGGAATATCAAGCACTTTGTGGGAAGCAGTCTATCAGTGATGCAGACCATGCAGCAGATCCAGCAATCAGTGAGGATCAGAATACAACAGTGCAGCAGGCTGAGAAAGATCAACAGCAAGGATAAAAAATGGTTAGAGAGAATTTAACTGCTCTATGTACCACAGTAGACCCAGCAGAAAGGCAGGATAAGACTACACCAGAGGATTAGCAGAAAAACCAGCAGAGATGCAGGGCATCAGCTCCTGTACAGGGATGTAGACAGTAGATTGCAGCAGGAAATCAGCAAGTTGTGGATGCAGAAAAGAAGGAGGAATGAATCAACTATGGAAGAGTGGCCCAGCAGAGGACCTAGAGTTAGAGGACAGAAGCAGAAAGAACCAGATTCAGTGGAAAACAAGGATAGAAAACTATAATAATTAGATTATTATGTTTTTTTGTATTTTGCTGTAAGTAAGGGATGATTTTTTGTATTTTGTATCTGTTTTCAGATATGGGGAACCACTGCATGTAGTGAGTTACCCTCCAGGAATGTAAGGTTGTAAGGAACAAAGGGATGCACAGGAAGAGGAACCCTACCTAGTAGGTGGCCTTGGACTTGCATTACCTATGGACTGTAATCAGTGTAACATTACAGCTAGCAATAACACAATTTCTGACTTGCACTAAAAAAAAAACATTGGCATCACGTCAAACCACCCTTACAAGCTTTTCAGGAACCCAATAACCGACCCTAGGGGCCTCTCATGTCCCCTTGGGGGTCTCCCGTGCGATATAGGGCGAAAATATTAACGTCGAAAAGTTTGCGTCCATAAGCCCAAAAAAGTCCCCTAGAGCATTCCTGGGGCCCAGTTTCTGTTTTCGCCCGAAATTTTTTCGGTGGCTCTATGATGGCCCTAGGGGACCCTCGGATCCCCGGAATGGTCATACTTATCCCCGAACTCAGATATCACCCATGCCGCCCGTTTTTGGGCCTTAACATTGGTATCGCGTCAAACCGCCCTTACAAGCCTATCAGGGACCCAATAACCGACCCTAAGGGCCTCCCATGTCCCCTAGGGGTCTCTCGTGCGATATGGAGCGAAAATAATAACATCGAAAAGTTTGCGTCTGGAGGCCCAAAACACGTCCCCTAGAGCATTCCTAGGGCCCGGTTTCCGTTTTTACCCGAAATATTTTCGGGGGCTCTATCATGGTCCTAGGGGACCCCCGATGCCCCGGGAGGGTCATACTTATCCCCGAACTCCGATATCACCATGTCGCCCATTTTCGGGCCTTAACAATGGCATCGCGTCAAATCGCCCTTACAAACTTATCAGGGACCCAATAACCGGCCCTAGGGGCCTCCTATGTCCCTTAGGGGTCTCCCGTGCGATATGGAGCGAAAATATTAACGTCGAAAAGTTTGCGTCCGGAGGCCAAAAACACGTCCCCTAGAGCATTCCGAGGGCCCGGTTTCCGTTTTTGCCCGAAATTTTTTCGGGGGCTCTATTATGGCCCTAGGGGACCCACGGTGCCCCGAGAGGGCATACTTTTCCCCGAACTCCGATATCACCCATGTCTCCCGTTTTCGGACATTGACACTGGCATCGCGTCAAACAACCCTTACAATCCTATCAGGGACACAATAACCGACGTTAGGGGCCTTCTATGTCCCTAGGGGTCTCCCGTGCGATATGGGGCGAAAATATTAATTTCGAAAAGTTTGCGCCGGAGGCCCAAAACACGTCCCCTAGAGCATTCCCGGGGCCAGGTTTCTGTTTTCACCCGAAATATTTTCTGGGGCTTTATTGTGACCGTATGGGACCCCCGTGCCCCAGGAGGGTCATACTTATCCCCAAAATCCGATATCACCCATGTTGCCCGTTTTCGGGCCTTAACATTGGCATCACGTCAAACCTCCCTTACAAGCCTATCAGAAACCCAATAACCGACCCTAGGGGCCTCCCATGTCCCCTAGGGATCTCCCGTGCGATATGGGGCGAAAATATTAACGTTGAAAAGTTTGCGTCCGGAGGCCCAAAACATGTCCCCTAGAGCATTCCTGGGGCCCGATTTCGGTTTTCGCCCGAAATTTTTTCGGAGGCTCTATTATGGCCCTAGGGGACCCCCGGTGCCCCGGGCGGGTCATACGTATCCCCGAACTCCGATATCACCCATGTCGCCTGATAAGTGCAATATTTAATATGTTTTTACCCTTTATATTTTGTTGTTTAGTTTGTCTTTGAACCTATTTTTATTAGATTTATAGTATTTTATAGTTTTCTAATATTAATTCATGTTTTCTCATTTTAATGGTTTTATGGCTGAATTTTCCTATTCTTTTAGTTAGGTGGGCTTAAGCTACTAATAGATGATTCATTTCTTATGTTTCAGTCCAATTATACGTGACTTAAAGCTTGATGGAGCCCACATAATTACAATGAGCAACAGTCCAAAGAGGCTAGACACAAGACCTTGTCAAACACCCAAGGGAGAGGAAGCTACCGAGCGTACAAGGATTCTACGGGTTTCTCTTAGAATTGAAGATGCCGTATGCAATCAGGGAACTGAGAATAACGAATTCCTTCTATCTTGTTCAGTATTTCAAGGGAACAAACTCTATCCCAATACCCACACGGTTAGGATTTAATCAGTTTATAAAAGCTTTGTTCCAACTTTAATCCGAATCATCCAAGCATTCAATTTAGAATTGATAAAGCAAACACAATTGAGTGGTGAGAACGGGAAGGAAGCCAGAGGGTCAATTGGAAGGTGAAGGAATCCTTGGAGTGGAGCTTAGTCTACCTATCTATGGGGTGGAGAGTCCGGTCTTGTCCAGAGGAATCGAATCCGAAGCAAGCAACGATTCCTCGGTTCATATCAATAAGTTCTTCCCTTTTATAATTGACTACTCTAGTTATCTTTTCCAGATTTTCATTGTTATTTTGTGTATTTAGAATTTCATATTTTCAGTTTTAGACTTGAATTATTGCTCAAACAATGGTTGAGTTTTGCTTGATAGTTTATAGTATTGATGAAATTCAGAGTATATTCGTTCTTAATTTAAAGTTTACAGATTTGTTTTGATTGTTATCTTTCTTGGTAAAGTTGTGAATTATAGCTAATTGTATGATTTGGCTTAGTTTAAATCATTCAATACTAGTAGTACTAGCTTATAATTATCCTGCTATATGGCCATGATTTAAGTTAGGAATATAATCTGATCTGATTGAACTTAACATTTGTGTGCTTAAGTTTATTAGGATAATTGAGGTCTTTCTAGTGACTATTGCTTCTAAATTGATCTTCGTAAGTTGTGACATATCTGCGTTGGTTAGTTTGGTTTAGAATCGACCTAGGCTTAGTTCAGGTTTGATTAAAAGTATGGAAAGATAGGTAGTCTTCTTAGTAAGTACTCTACAGGTTACCTTTCGTTAATTCTAATGAATTTTTCAAGCAAAGTTCGATGTTGGTTAGCTAATATATGATTATTTCTAAGTGTTTTAGTGATGCTTGTTTCATAGGTTACTACTAGTATTAGTTGATTTAGTTCTTTAAGTTTAGTTATCACTCATTAAAACCCTCCCAATTAGTGTGAATATTGTTTAGTAGATTAGACTTTCGAATTAGGAATTAGACTATCACCTCGTGGGATCGATCCTTATTTGCCCTATATTATTTGTTATTTATATTTAGGTGCTAGAAATAAGGTCTAATTTAGTACGCCTAACGACACGTACCAAATTTTGGCACCGTTGCCAGGGAGATTTTGTTTTAATTTCCTAAAAAGAAAAAGTTTTGTTGTTTAGTTCTAATCTGAGATAGTTCATGTTGTCTGTTTTGTTTCTTATTCCTATGATTTACATTATCTGCATAGTGCATTTTTTTTTAATTTTTTTTTCATAGGACTGAAACAGCTAGAACTTGCAATATGACTAGTTGAAGTTGTTTTAACTTGTCTTAGGTAAAATTTACGTCTGTTTTATGATTCTTATACTTAGTTTGTCTTCTGTATACTAGCTGTACTCTGTGTACAGTGAGTATATTTGTTTGTTAAGTTCTGACAACACTTGTGCTCATTAGTAGAATTTATTTGTAAAAGCTTTGCTGTAAAGTTGTACTGTTGAGTATATTAACCTGCAGTAGATAACTGGTCGTGTAGCACTGTCATTGAACTCATTTACTGTGATAGTATTCTTTGTGATTTTGAATTCTGTTTTACATAGCTATATGTGCCTAATACTAAGGAATTCAAAGTTTTGTACTTATGTGCATGTCTGAATGTAACAGTGAGAAGGTCAGAAATTTAGAATGTGTTGTTTTGATTTTTTTTTTTCCGGTTTGTTAAGCGTGTTTCCGTCTATCTGGTAAACTTAGTTTATCTACAAATACTTCTTTAGTGTTTTCTTTGGTTTTAAAAAAAAGGAAAAAAAGCTTTCCATAGTTTCAGGTCTTTAATTGGAAGGTTTAACCTGACTTTTCTGTTCTGATCTGAACTTGTGTTTATGAACTGAACTTCGGCTAGAATTTGAGTAAGTGCCTACGTTTTGATAAAAAAAAAAAAAAAAAAGGTCACTTGCATTACTTTGATGTTTCCATAATATAACTTGCATTACTTGCTTAAGTGTTCACATGACTTTGATGTTCTGAATTAGTCATGTTTTATGAGCTGTAAATTGGGCTAGAGTCTGTACTTCTCATACTTGAATGATTGAGAAAGTGTTTAAGTAACAGACAAGTGAAATAGATGAAAATTTACTAGTTGTCTGCTTGCTAGAACTTGCTATAGCATTAGGGAGCTGTAACGACCCGGGATTTCATACATTTTCCACGGAGTGCGTCCTTATAGAAAATTTTTCTGATGGGGGCATAGATAAGTTCAAGGGACCATGTTTTTTCTGTGGGAAAGGGGAATTGGAGAGACTGACTCTGTTTTTTTTTGCTAAAAGGTCCTAGAAAATTGTTCATGACTTCGACGCTATATGAAAATATATCATTGGGGAAACAAGTGCTCATTGAATTGAATTCTAGCACAATTTTTGGGCATTAGGAACTAGCTAAAAAAAAGAAAGGACTCCTAGCACGTAAGTACATGTTGGCACATAGTCACGGTATTCATGCATTCAGACAAGCATTATAACAACGCAGTTTACAGGCAAACATGTGATCAGACGGGCATTACAACGGCACATGCACAACAAGCAAGCGGATGCACAAATGTGGGTTAAAGGCTTTTGGCTCCTGTGAGGCTACCACGACAAATTAAAATTTCCGTTCGGCGGATGGTCGACACATCGATTGTAATTCTTTTCATCAACAAAGGATTGATGAGTCATGGGTGAGGAAGCGTCGATTTGCACGATAGGACAACTGTATATTCCTTTAGATATACGCGTTGTCTACGAGTTCCGACATAAACTTCCTCGAGGGTCGATAAGGGTCAAAAGGTTGTGCCAAGGCACATGCAAATGATGCAAATGATGCAAAATAATATGGAACATGTTATTAAATAATTAAGCAAACTTGACGTTCGAGTCTCACCCTCTTAAATAAATCCCCAGTGAAGTCGCCACTGTAAGGACCCGGGATTTTCCTACGTGTTTCCACGGAGTGCGTCCTTATAGAAAATTTGTCAGTTGGGGGCTTAGATAAGTTCAAGGGACCATCGAGTTAGAAAAGCTTTTGAAAAGACTTGAATTGAATAAAAACCATGAAAGAGGTCACAAATCTGCTATCTGCGTTTTATCGAAGGGACAAACCGAAGGGACAACCCAATAGCGCGATAAATGAACTAATCATGTTTTTAGAAAGACTCACGCTTATATAAAACATATTAGTACCCAAGAATAAAGGGTTCGGGGGCGAAGGTACGAGGTGGGAAGGTGTTAGGCACCCAACTCGCCCATATTATGACAAGTTTGCTTAATAATTTAATTACATAATTCTCATGCAAAACCGGATGAACAACCTAGAATTAGACTATTAATTGGTTCACCACAAGCATCACAACATTTATCATTGACCCTTATTTAGACATGCATTCGATTGACACAAGTTGAGCAGAACAACAACTATATAGACAATATTTAGGAAGCAATAAAATGTTATTCTAGCATGATATCTACAGTATGACTACTAGAAAAATAAACAATTAGGCAATTAATTTAATTTGAGCCCTCAGGAATTTGTACCTAAAATGTAGGCTATATTTGACAAGAATAGTAAAAATAGATCTCAAGTTTGGAAGAAAGAGGGGGAAGCTCAGTGGTTAATACTCCTGAGAATAGAGGTTGCCAACTGTAGACTATGTGTTTTGAACTGAGGGTAAAGGGTTGTTTATATAGGCGAGGGAAGTAGGATTGTATGGTCGAATTTGAGCTGAAAAATGAAACGGGCTTGAAAAGTGAGCCGAGCCCGAAGAGAAGTCATAGCCGCTAGCGGCCCTGGGAAATTGGTAAGCGCCGCTAGCAGCCCTGGGACTTTTCTCAGGGCGGCTGACGACTCTCAGCAGCCGGTTGGATGACGTCATCAAGCCTGTTTATGTTTTCCGGAGTGATTTAAATATTCCGAAAAACGTGAAAATGCTGTTTTACTCCTGTACGGTAAAAGACGGTTTTGCCCCTGAATCGCAACTTGGCGACCTGGGGACGGAATGAGGCATGAAACGCATCGTTGGAAAGCTCTTGAGTGGTTGAATGAAATGAAATGACAGAGTGTTTGGAGGAAAAACCTGAGACCTTATCTTAACTATTAAAGCAAAAATAACAGTTCAAGCTTAAAAATTACTCCTTTCATCATCGGGCTTTTGCAGAGAAATTTGAAGATGCTTTTTTGGCGTCTACAGAAGCCCTCACTTTCATCGAGCTTGAGTAAAAGCAAAGATCAAAGTACTCCGAAGGCGACATGCAGGATGCTGATGTGCAAACGGTGTGTGAGAGTGTACAGTATGCATGCATATGAAGACAAACCTGAGTTGGAACACGCTCGTAGTGTGCTAAGATTTCATCCCTGTGAACACAAGAGAAAACAAAGGTTATAGTAGCAGGATAGAACACCGTCCGTAGATGGTCTAAACATCTGCTGGGGTCCTGTATTCAGAGTGATTGAAAAATTTAGTAATACTTTGAGAATGAGCAACGTGGAGTGCTTCGCCAAACAGTGACTAAACACCGCTCGGCGGATGTTGAGATTCCGTCCCTGTACAAGAAACAAAAAAGTCAACGAGACAGCGCGATTAAAAATAACGGCTGTAAAATGGTTAGTAACATGAGAGTGAATAGTATAAATGCTTTATCGAGCAAACAATGACTAAGCACTACTCGGCGGATGCCGAGATTCCATCCCTGCATGAGAAACGAAAAGGTCGACGAGACAGAGCGATCAAAATGACGGATGTAAAATGGTTAAAACATGAGATTGAATAGTATAAATGCTTTATCGAGCAAACAGTGACTAAGCACCACTTGGCGGATGCCGAGATTCCGTCCCTGCACAAGAAACGAAAAGGTCGACGAGACAGCGCGATCAAAATGAAGGCTGTAAATGGGAAGTAATACTGGTGAGAGTGAATAGTATAAATGCTTTATCGAGCAAACAGTGACTAAACACCACTCGGCGGATGCCGAGATTCCGTCCCTACACAAGAAACAAAAAGGTCGACGAGACAGCACGATTAAAATGACGGCTGTAAAATGGTTAAAACATATGAACAGATTAAATGCAATAGGTTAAGCAATCATTGACTGAAACATATAAAGAAAAAATAATGGATAGTATAACCACTTTAGTTTAAGCAAAAGTTGACTGAAACATATAAAGAAAAATAATGGACAATATAACCGCTTTAAGTTTAAGCGATCATTGGCTAAAGCATATAAAGAAAAATAATGGACAGTATAACCGCTTTAGTTTAAGCGATCATTGACTGAAGCATATAAAGAAAAATAATGGACAGTGTAACCGCTTTAGTTTAAGCGATCATTGACTGAAGCATACAAAGAAAAATAATGGACAGTATAACCGCTTTAGTTTAAGCGATCATGGACTGAAGCATATAAAGAAAAATAATGGACAGTATAACCGCTTTAGTTTAAGCGATCATTGACTGAAACATATAAGTAATCCTTGTAGAGGGATAGTTTAACCGCAACAGATTAAACGATCATTGACTAACCCTAAATATTTGTAGTGTGATGTTGCTTAGCAAGTGCCGACAAAATTTCGGGCATATAAATAACTTGGGCGCTCCGGGTTGTGAGAGTCATCGCCGTGTAGATCCGAGTTTCAGTATTTGGGTCCTGCAAAAATAAACGGGTTAGTTTTACCTGAAAATAGTTGGTACCTTAAAATGGGCCAACTGTCGAATTTGAATTTGTGGACCAGGGGGCTTCGCTCCCGCGCGCTTGGTACTGATATTGCGCGAAACGAACTGTAATAACGAACGTCGGACTGGAAAAAGGGGCCATGGGTCAGCAGTGGGGCCCGTGCTGCAGGCCATGCAGGGCCGCTAGCGGCCCGGGCCATCGCCGCTAACGGCGCTAGGCCTCGGGGTGAGGCCGCTAGCGGTTCTGGCCAGCGCTGGGCTTGAGCCAAATAAAAGCGCTTGGGCGCTTTCTCTCTCTTCTGTTCGCGTTTTGGGTTTCTTCTTGGCCGAGTGACATTGTCGAGCATGTTCCCAAGTTCCTCCATTGTTGAGTGCTTCACTCCACTTGAGGTAAGTCGATTCTTGTCCGTTTTCTTCGATTTTTGTGTTGAACTTGCTTATTTTCCCGCCTAGTTGCTGAATTTTGGGTTGCATTGTTGAATGAGGGTTTGTTTCTTGCGAATCTGAAACTTTCGTTTTCCCACTTGTAGAGAGAGAAAACTCCATTTTGTTCCCATGGCTCCCGTAGACAAAGGGAAGCGTCCTATGAGTGATGAGGAGTATGACCGGAGCCTTTTTCGTACCGGGTTGCCTTCTACCCGAGGGCCTCCGACAGGTCACGCGGATGGGGCTCGACTGTACCGGGATGCTTTTATGTTGTTGGATTGGCGCCCGCCTGGCATTTGGAACCGCAATGTTCTGTTACCGGATAGACGGAGTCACTTATCTGACCGGGATCTAGTACGTTTTCTGACTCACTCTTTGTTTTTTTTTTTGTTTTTTTTTTTTTTGTGTTCAGTATATTTGAATTGAAAATTGGAACTGTTAGTGCCTTGGCACGCGAACAAATTGGGCTTTGTACTGGGTTGGTAATCAGCTGTATATAACTTGTGTGGAGTTTATTTTTAGCTGTATTTGTGGTAAATGAGGTGTTGAGAAATTTGTTTGTTGGCTAGGGTGTCGGGGTTTTGCTGCAGGCTCATGGGACTACTTCCCACAGGGCTATGATGTTGGGGACCTTCTCGGAGAGGGCCAGGAATTTAGTACTGGGCTCGGGTCTCAACGAGTTTCTGACTGTTATCCCTGCTTGTCACTCGGGGGATTTTAGGATTATTTCTCGGGGGTTACTGGAGAGGCTTTGGGGATCCACGAACACTGTCCCTACCCCTTATCAGTTTGCTGTGCTGACGGGGTTATCCTTTAGAGGGCGTCGTATTCAGTACGTCGCGAACTACTGGCGCCGGAGTGACACTCTGTTGGAGCTTTATGGACCCATACGCTTTAACAAGGATCGGGTTTCTTTAGCGCGGCTATGGGAGGCCGTAGTGGAGCAGGGTCTTAGCGAGGAGTAGAGGGCTCGCATTTTCCTAACTTGCTTGGTGGGGTCGACGATCTTTATTCATAAGAAGAGCGTGTGTCAAGTCGGTTTCTTGACATGCTTGGAAGATTTAACGAAGATGCATGAGTACAATCTTGGTGCTGCTGCTTACTCTTCTTTGGTGAAGTGGTGCCGTCGGGCTTGTAGGCCTAAGGAGACGAGTGAGAGGACGTCTATCACGGGTCCGTGGAGGATACTAGGGGTATGTTCTCTCTTTTTTTGTCATTCCTCTCTTTTGCCTATGCTCAACTGTGGAAATTATTCTTTTTGTTAGCTTGTGTGGCAGCTGTGGTTGTTTGAGTATTTTCCAGCTTTCGGTCCCCATCGTCCCGATTTGAGGATGTTCCTTCTAGGTTCACTATGGGTCGGTAGGGATGCCCATCCGTTTACTTCTCTGGAGCATTTCCGAGCCACCTTCGAGACCCATGCTGCGTCTACGGTACGTTGTTGTTGACTTGTGCGTTCCATTTGTTCAATTTGTGTGAATGAATTTTGAATTGGTAATCTGCAGGTGTCATGGTCTGCTTTTGATGATGTTCCTGGTGTTCCTCCCCACATTACCCTAGAGTCTTTTAGGGTATCTTCTCTACGAGTGGTCTTCGAGGGGCCATTCAGCTTTGTATGGTACTTGGGGGATCGTTTGACTCAGTTGGTCTAAATCCCTCCCTGGGTACCCATTTGGTTCCGGAGGATCCACCGTTGACCATGTTCTACCTACGTGGTCTGAGTGTGCGAGACCCGGGGGTCGTGATTCGTGGTAGGGCGGCGCAGGAGTTTCTTGTGCCGGAGGTCGTTGGTTTAAACCGTACTGCCATGTACCTGGCTTACTGCTTGGATCGGTTGTTGCCGGACCTTACTTCTGAGGTAAGAAACTTATCTGCATCCTTTAATTGTATGTGTAATATACTGACTTCTTGTATCTTGCAGGCGGATCGTCTAGCTCCTCAGGGTCCTAGGAGGTCTCATTCTAGAGCTCCTCGGGGTCAGCCCCCAAGCGTGACCTTGCCGACCAATGAGGTGAGGTATTTTGGTGAGAGTGGGGGATGCATAGTGGAGGAGTTCCCTCTTCATATTGCTGACGGGGAAGCGGTGGAGGGTTTGCCCTTGCCTGATGGTTGCACGGGGTTAAGCCTTCTTCTCTCTCTCTTTTATACTTGTGCTTGCTTTTGAGTGTTGGCTTTATTTTGTGGCTCTCTCTGCCTGATGGTTGCACGGGGGTAAGCCTTCTTCTCTACGAGTGCTTGCTTTACTTTGATTATCCGCAGATGTCTTAGTCTTAGTCTTCGTCTTCGGTAGGACCACGCCATTCTTCCGCCGCGAGGGCTTCTTCGGCGAGCAGACCGTCTATAACTCGTTTCCCTCCTGTGGTGGTGACCAGGCCTCCTGTTGATGAGGCGCCCGTACCTTCTATCCCGTATGTTCCTGAGATGTTCTCTCCTGCTGATTTCCGGCCTTCTCTTGATAGGCCGCCTGTTGTACGCCCTTGGCTGGAGGTTGGGCGGACGCCCCTGGATGGGATGTGTCATATGCTGGGCCTTCTCATCAGGATGTGGCTATGAATTTCGCCAGTCAGGCCACGACGAACATCTTTGCCTTGGTATTTTCGGCAGGTACCCCGATGCGGGCCCCAGCGTTTGATGGGCGGGACATGAGACTTGAGAACAGTAGGCCCATATATAGCTCTTCTCTCCATTACTCAACCGGGCACTATGGTCAGGGACCGTCTGTTGATGATGAAGCTGACAACAATGATTCCGGTTGAGCAGTATTGGGCCTCTTTTCTAAACATTGACCTTAGAATGTCGAACTCCTGTTTTTTTGCAACATTTTCGATATGTATAATATGCTATGATGACTCAATTATGCCCGTCTGATCTAATTATGCAACGTGTTATGCAATAGGACAAGACCATAATTTAGGGAATAAAGAGAAAAAAAAAGGTAAAAAATGCAAAGGAAAAAAAAAATTTACACATATTACACCCCCTAAAAAAAGAAAAAAAAAAGATAAATCTAAGAGAGTCTCGGGTTTGGTAATTCCGCGCGGGTATTAAAATTGGGCTGAAATCGGGTCGTTTGGATCAAAAGAGCAAACTGGAGCAAAAGGGAAATTCGGACTGGGCCAGGGTCTGGGCCGCTAGCGGCACTGACCAGTGCTGCTGACGGCTCTGGCTTGGGGCTTTTTTGTGGATTTCTGACTTTTTCGGCCCGCGTTTCTGCCTATAAATAGGATTTTCTGGAAGCTTGATATTGTACCTCTTTTTGTAGACCTTAGCTCTCCCAAACTTTTCCAGTTTTCTACCATGGTGAAATCCTTTGAAGATCTGTTAGATGCCTGGTGCAAAAATCTGACCATGGAAGATAAACTTGAATTAGCCCCATTTCAAGTTTCTACTCTGCTGACTTTAAAACTAACAAAAATATTGTGGTCCCTTCTTCGATCTGCTTTGAATTATTGGAATCCCGACCTGCATGTTTTTCGTTTTGGTAACTCTGAACTATGCCCTTTGGTTGAGGAATTTGCTGCGATCACTAATATGCTTGATGTTCTTCCCCCAGCTGTGTCTTATGTGAGAGATGGATTTAGGGATCAATACAGGAAATCCTTGGGTTTATCATCTGCAGAAGCCAAAAAGATGGTGCTTGGTGTTGACGTGGATTTGGTTCAACTTTGCGAAAAATTCGCTAATTCTTCTGAAAAGGATGCAATATTCAGACGTTGTCGTCGGCAGGCCTTCGTACTGTGCCTGTTAAACCGCCTACTATTTGCTAATGCAGAATTTTCCAACTTGGGTAGAGCCTCGTTACTGCGAGTGGTTAATCAAATGGTTGAGGGACATTCTCCTTTGCACCTGGTCATAGGGGAAAGCATTATTGGGATTCATAGATTGAAAGTTTCTCCTACCCAAGCTTTTTCTGGCAGCTCCCTGCTTCTTCAAATCTGGTTATGCGAGCATCTGAGGTTGATAGAGTCGCCAGATAAGTTGATTATTTGTGTTCCTCGGACTTGGTCAAAGAAAACCTATACTGCTGCTAGCTTTCTGGTTAGGAAAAGGCTATATTCCGAAAAGTCCCTTGCTGAATGAGATGGCCTTTTCCAGGCGGGACCTATCGTCTGTTTGCATGTGCCCTGGTGGAACTTGACTTCCTTAGTGGCTTGTGATGACCTGATCCTCCATACTACCGTACTTGGTTTGTACAGGACCACTTTCTTCTTTCCCTCTAGGGTCATGAGGCAATATGGTTTGAAGCAGGTGATCCCCCATCAAGAGACTACAAGACCAAATGTTGTAGCCTTAACAACTGAATTTTCTGTGGAGTGGGGAAAGTATGGGCGTAGCCGGCATCGTTGGACTGTATCTCGGGTGATTGTCCCAACTCAGGTTTCTGAGACCTACCTGAACTGGCTTTCCTGCAGTGATGGAGAAGTGAGACGAGCCCTTCGTCATGAGGAGTGGGACCAACTAAAGCCTAGATATGACTCACAAACAGGAGGCAAGAAAAGGAAGGAATTGTCTCAAACGGGAGACTATCATGTACTAAAGAGAGGCAAGCTCCCAGCTCAAGGAAGCGATCACAGATCGTCCTCAAGTCAGGGTCCTTCAAAGAAGAACTCTTTAACGATGCCTTCTAAAGGGAAGAAGGATTAAAGTAGTTTTCTAGGAAAGCAAGTCTAGTTTTCAAAGGAAAAATAATAATAGGAATTTGTTTAGCTTAAACCCTCATAGTTGCATTATTTCCTTAAAAAGTTTTTAGTTCATGCAATGTAAGGTTGTTCGTTTAGTTTGAATAAAGATTATCCCTCTTTTTTTTTTTTGAATGAGTGGAAAGGAATTTTTGGATTGATTTTGGCCGGGCCCCTTTGAAAGGGTTACCTACGTATCCAGTGTGGAATCAGGCCAGCGTAGTTCGTTCAAGTTGTGTACGTCTCTTTTCTCTTTTCTTTTTTTTTTTTTTTTGAGATTTTCAAATTTTGATTTTTTAGATGTGGCACTTCTTTAGTTGGTCCGGACCAGTTTGGTCGAAATTTTCTTCTAGGGTCAGTACTGAGGCTCGTAATTCTTTCCAAATTAAGTCCCCTTCCTTTAAATTCCGTGGTCAAACCTTTTTGTTAAATGCTCTTGCCATGCGTTGTTGATGCATGTGAGAATGATCTAAGGCCCGTAGGCGTCTTTCATCCGTGAACATGAGCTCCTCGTAGCAGGCTTGTAACCATTGGGTTTCAAGAATTTCACCTTCAAAGTTTACACGCATGGAGGGGAGTTGGATTTCTATGGGTAGAACTGCTTCCATTCCATAGACTAGGGAGTAAGGCGTTGCTCCCGTAGAGGATCTTATGGATGTCCTATATCCCGAAAGGGCAAATGGGAGTTTTATGGGCCAATCTTTGCAGTTTTCTATCATCTTTTCAATGATGGTCTTGAGGTTTTTGTTGGCGGCCTCTACTGCGCCAATGGTTTGGGGACGGTAAGGGGATGATTTGTGGTGCTGGATTTTGTAGCTTTTGAGAAGGGTGGTTGTTTCGGCTTTGAAGTGGGATCCATGGTCACTTATGATTTCATGTGGAACACCATATCGGCAAATGATGTTGTTCCTTATGAATTTGGACACCTGTTTGGAGGTAAGGACGGCATAGGACTGGGCTTCAACCTACTTGGTAAAATAATCTATGGTTACTAGGATGTATTCATGTCCTCCGGAGCCCTTCGGGGCGATCTTTCCAATGATGTCTATTCCCCATGCTGAAAATGGCCAAGGAGAGGTGAAGTTGTGGAGCATCGAGGGTGGCATATGCTGCAAGTTGGCATATATCTGACACTTCTTAACGTAGTCGCAACAATCTTTTTCCATAGTAGTCCAGTAGCATCCCAGTCGTAGAATCTTCCTGGAGAGCATTCGCCCGTTCATGTGTGGTCCGCACACCCCATCTGAGGTTAACCCCGTTGTGGGATTTCTTGTACAGAACCCCCTTGTATTTTATGTATTGCCCTGCTAAGAGACGGATGGCCCGTTGAGCTCTTAGTGGTGCATCTTGAGGGTAATATTCCTTTGGTGATGTAGTTGAAGACGTTTTGGTACCAAGGATCTTCTTTGATCGGTGCCAAAGTTATTTCTGTGTCACGGTGGTTGCAAAAGGCTGGCTTCTTACTGTGGAGCGGCATCATTGAGGGAGTTCAGCCACTCGAATTCCTGAAAAAAGTGAAAATCTGCATTCTCGCTTTGCGAAGTTTACTTACATTGCTTAAATTGATTAGTTAATGATTTGTGGGTGCAACTTTGTATTCATTGGATTTGTCAATAGCTAATCAAAGAAAGAAATGAGCAAGAGGACTTTTACTAATTTGCAAAAAGGGAGAAACACACATGACTTTAGAGAAGAGGGTCTCTAATACCCGTAAAAAAGAAACTAGACTTAGAAGGAAAATAAAAAGGGGAACACCCCCTTATTCAAGACTCAACCTAAAGATTTAGCTAGGATCCTAACTCATCACAACTTGGGGACTCAGACTTGACTCCTCTAGCTCCTGTGGGTAACCAATCAATTCCAGGCTTCCTCATCTATGTTGCCTTTCCTTAGTGGTGACGGAACTTCCCCTCTATTGATGACACCTTGGATGTTGTCTTTTAGACGTAAGCAGTCATCTGTATGGTGTTCGAACATCCGATGATATTTGCAATAGGGTCGGTTTTCTCCCGACTCTGATCTTGCCTCTTCCAAAGGGATATAGGGCTGAATATCACCTCTCCATACTAGCACATTCATAACAGCTTCCATTGGTGCGAAGAGAGGGGTGTACTTTCGTGACTATGACGACAGCAGTTGAGAGTCCAAGTGAATGGTGGCCACATTGTTCCTTGGTCAATGAAGCGCACGACTAGCCCTTTAAAACGCTTGCATTGGTTGATGTGATGTCCTTCAGCTGCGCAATAGGGGCAGCTTAGAAATGGGTTTCCATCCCTGGGCAGTAGCTTTGATGTGAGGGTCCTTGGACGAACGTACCCATACTTAGACATCTTGTGATATAGGAGATCTTGGCGCCACCAAGTTTCTTCTTTGGTCAAGATGAATGTATTCCGGTGCTTGTGGTGCGTTCTTCCAGAATGTCAACCTTCTCTCTCACCTCTTGTATCTCCTTGATTATACGAACCAGACTCTCTTGTATTTGATTTTTGGCATCCACTATTTCATAGCTTTCTATGGCGGGTTCTTCTTTATAGGATTTTTGAGAAATCGAAGTGGTCTCCTCGTCGTGGATGAGGTGAGAGTAATCTTTGGGCTCCTCTATTGCAATGTGATTGATAGCATCTAGGAGGTTGCCGAAACGAACATGGGTGTGTTTTCCAATTTCTTTATCTTTATCTTTAGGCAATGATAGTGTGTCATTGTCTATCTTGTCCTGGATGGTGTGTTTAAGGGCCCAACAATCATTCGTGTCATGCCCTTTCCCTTGGTGGTATTTGCAGTAATGGCCCTGTTTCCAGTGGCGACCCTTAGTACTTGGTTTTGGGGTGGGACCCATGGGTCGAACCATGTCCGTGTCCACTAATCTCTCAAGAGTCGTGTTGAGGGTTACTCCCAATGGAATGAATTTTCTGGGGTACGCGGTATTCCCTGGTTAAGACATTGAAAGAAGATGTATCACTTTTACGTTTCTTTTCTGGCCCTTGGGGAGCGGGATTAGGCTTCCCTAGAGTCACGGATTTCTGATTTTTAGACGAAGGAACGAACATGGGTGATGTCAGCTTCCAACCGATCCATACGGTCAGTCATCTCAACCAGATACTCTTAGACTGTTCTAATCATGATATGATCAAAGTGGCTTGAACCAGGGTATGATCGAGAAGTGGAACGGACCGGGCCCAATCTTTCTCTTCAAGGTCTATCCTGAATAGGGAGCACAGAGCACTTAGTAACAAGAAAAGAAAAACCATGAGACTCTCACCTATAGAAATATTGACCACACATATAGAAACACATTGTCCTAAAAGAGAAAAATACTTAAGCCTAAATGCCCAAATATTTCCCTAATACCCGAGGAAAATAAAGTTAATGAACGAGAATAAGAAAAATAGAAAAAGACGGACTATCCTAATTTTATTTTTCTAGACTAAAGAAAATGAAAAAAAAAGGATAAAGATAAAAAAACGAATTTCGGTCTATTTATTTTTTTTGATTTTTGTTTTTTTTTTTTTTTGCTTTGATTTTTGGCAATTTTTATTTTTTTTTTGCTTGAGTTTGTCGATTTGTTTTTTGATTTTTCTATTTTTATATATATATTTTTTTTGACCAAATCTAAATTACCTCAAAAGAAAAAGAAAATACAGAAATAAGAAAAGGGAAAGGGGAAATTGAAAGACTGACTCTTTCTTCTTCTTTTTTAACTAAAAAGATCCTAGAAAATTATTTATGATTTTTAGAATATATCATTGGGAAAATGATGAGTATTCATTGAATTTGAATTCTCGCACCATCTTCGGGCACTAGGAACTAGCTAAAAATAAAATAAAAGACTCCTAGCACGTAAGTACATGTTGGCACATAATCACGTAATTCATGCATTCAAGCAAGCATTATAACAACGCAGTTTACTGGCAAACATGTGATCAGACGGGCATTACAACGACACATGCACAACAAGCAAGCGAATGCACAAATGTGGGTTAAAGGCTTTTGGCTCCTGTGAGGTTACCACGACATATTACAACTTCCGTTCGGCGGATGGTCGACACATCGATTGTATTTCTTTGCATCAACAAAGGATTGATGAGTCATGGGTGAGGAAGCATCGATTTGCACGATAGGACAACCGTATATTCCTATAGATATACGGGTTGTCTACGAGTTGCGACACAAACTTCCTCGAGGGTCGATAAGGGTCAAAAGGTTGTGCAAAAGCACACGCAAATGATGCAAATGATGCAAAATATATGGAACATGTTATTAAACAATTAAGCAAACTTGACTTTCGAGTCTCACCCTCTTAACTAAGTCCCCAGTGAAGTCTCCACTGTAAGGACCCGGGATTTCCTACGTTTTCCACGGAGTGCCTCCTTATAGAAAATTTGTCATTTGGGGGCTTAGATAAGTTCAAGGGACCATCGAGTTAGAAAAAGCTTTTGTAAAGAATTGAATTGAATAAAAACCATGAAAGAGGTCACAAATCTGCTATCTGCGTTTTATCGAAGGGACAAACCGAAGGGACAACCCAATAGCGCTATAAGTGAACTAATCATGTTTTTAGAAAGACTCCCGCTTATATAAAAAAATATAAGTACCCAAGAATAAAGGGTTCGGGGTCGAAGGTACGAGGTGGGAAGGTGTTAGGCACCCAACTCGCCCGTATTATGACGGCCTCTCCTAACTCAAGTTTGCTTAATAATTTAAAGACATAATTCCCATGCAAAATCGGATTAACAACCTAGACTTAGACTATTAATTGGTTCACCACAAGCATCATAACATTTATTATTGACCCTTATTTAGACATGCATTCGATTGACACAAGTTGAGCAGAACAACGAATATACAGACAATATTTAGGATGCAATAAAACGTTATTCTAGCATGATATCTACATTATGACTACTAGAAAAATAAACAACTAGGCAATTAATTAATTTGAGCCCTCAGGAATTTGTACCTGAACTGTAGGCTATATTTGACAAGAATAGTAAAAATAGATCTCAAGTTTGGAAGAAAGAGGGGGAAGCTCAGTGTTAATACTCCTGAGAATAGAGGTTGCCAATTGTAGGCTGTGTGTTTTGAACTGAGGGTGAAGGGTTGTTTATATAGGAGAGGAAAGTACGGTCGAATTTGAGCTAAAAAATGAGACGGGCTTGAAAAATGAGCCGGGCCCAAAGAGAAGTCAGGGCCCTGGCCTGGGCCGCTGACGGCTCTCAGCAGCCAGCTGGATGACATCATAATGACGTCATCCAGCCTGTTTACATTTTCGGGAGGGATTTAAATAGTCCAAAAAACGTGAAAAGACTGTTTTACCCCTGTACGGTAAAAGACGGTTTTGCCCGTGAATCGCAACTTGGCGACCGGGGGTCGGAATGAGGCATGAGACGCGTCGTTCGAAAGCTCTTGAACGGGGCTTTTGAATGAAATAAAATGAAAGAGTGTTTGGAGGAAAAACCTGAGACCTTATCTTAACTATTAAAGCAAAAATAGCAGTTCAAGCTTAAAAATTACTCCTTTCATCATCGGGCTTTTGCGGAGAAATTTGAAGACGCTTTTTTGGCGTCTACATGAGCTGTATGTTAGTTGTGGGAATGTCATAGCTGTTTAGCATATTTTTTTATTTCCTGTAGCTGCTGGATGTTCTGTATGTCCTTCCATTACAGCACATGTATAAGACTTACGTAAGCTCCTTTTGACAAGGAAATGACAGTAAACAACTTGGGATTTAAGTGAGTAAAATTAGAGATTGTAATGAGTCATATTATGATGTGTTTTGGGCATTCAAGCATGGAATTGTGACGCAGTAGTTTCAGATTTGATCCGTTGCGGTATGACCAAGTTTTTGATCTGTAAACGGATAAAAATGGATTGAAATAGTAGTCGACCAAGTAGGAGGGCAAGGTATAACAAGTCTTTTGCATTCTAAAGGCAGATAATGCTCTTATGGTGTAGTGTTTCTATGTGTTACATCATTTTTCATGCAGTGCATTCTGAATCTGAATTTTCTGAAAATTTTGGACTGTCATTCCCTGTTTAGGGCCTAGATTGAGTAAGAAAGTAGGTAAGTGAATGGCTAAAACAAAGTAGATTAGTTGGCCCATCTTGTGTGCTCTTTAGGTGAGGAAATTGCATGTGAAAATGCTGATTTTACTCAAGTTCCATTTCTGAATTTCAGTCTATAAGCATGTTGTTTTGTTGCAAGACTCGTATAGATCAATCAGATTGAAGATTTAGACTTCATTAGGGATAAGTGCACATGTTTCTTGCATGCTTAGAAGCTAATTTCATGTATCTGTACATTGGTAAGGCATGCGTAGAAGCTATTTTCATGTATCTGTACACTGGTAAGTCATGCTTACAAGCTATTTTGCTGTGATTATTTGTGCGAGCTCTATTTTGTTACAGCAGTTTAGGACTTCTAAAACATTGTTAGTGCTCCCTCTTTAATTATAGTGCTAGGCTGCTTGTAAATCAAAATCTGATTTTGTCCAACTTGCTTTTTACATGAAAATTTGCATGTTTCCTACCCTTATTTTTGCATGCAGAAGATTGTGTTTGACATTTTTGATACATTGGAGTCATTAGTAAAGTTTTCAAGTTTTTTGTTCATGAAAAGCCAATAAACTTTAATGAGTTGACCAGAAAAATTGAACATCGTTTTAGTGACAAAGTAGTCTAGCTAGCTACTTTTATCATGGTTTAACATTTGCTTAGCTTTTTCTTTTGCTTGTAAGTCTGACACTTTTGGTTTATTTTCATGTACTGTTAATCTAGTGAAGTCTTGGTACTAATTTATGAAATCTTCCTCTCAATAATTTATAAAAAAAGAAGCTGCATTTGTATTCATTGATTTTTAATTTCTTCTTTCATTACAGGTGTTTATGAGTGTTGACTCGCAACTTGAACGCATCAGGTTGTACGTAAACTTTCTACTGGACGCGGGACCTGAATAGTTGCTACATATCTTCCAACACGAGCCTGAACTAGAAGAGGAGGAGCCACTTTTCAGCGACGCAGAACCAGCCATGGGAGGAGTACCAAAAAGACGTTGAAAGAACTTGCAGCACCACGTTTGGAGGATCAACCACTTGGGATTATTTTCCCTGCCTTGGATGTTCCGCTAAAACTCAACTCAGGTTTTCTTAATCATTTACCTAAATTTAATGGTCGTCCAGGTGAAAGTGCGATAGGTCATTTAAAACAGTTTTTAATTGTTTGCTCCACTATGGCACCAGAAGGTGTTGATCATGATCAAATTAAGTTACGTGCATTTCCTTTCTCTTTGTGTGAGTCTGCTAAAGAATGGTTACTGAATTTGCCTACTAGTTCAATCCCTTACATGGGAAAATCTGCATAAGTCTTTTCTTGAACATTACTTTCCAGCTAGCAAAATAGGATCCATTAGGAAAGACATTTGTGGCATTAGGCAAAATTCAGATGAATCTTTGTATGAATACTGGGAAAGGTTCAAACAATTGTGTGCATCTTGTCCCCAGCATCAAATTTCTGAGCAACAGATAATTCAATACATCTATGAGGGTTTACTTTCTAATGATAGAAACATGGTAGATGCTGCCAGTGGGGGTGCATTAGTAAATAAGACAGCCACTAAGGCTAAATTGCTAATTTCTAATATGGCTCAAAATACTCAACAGTTTAGTACCAGAAATGATGTTAGGGGAGTCAGTGAAGTCAACATGAGTTCAATTGAGAATACTTTGAAAGAAAATGCTCAACAAATTGCTAATTTGACCTCCCTAATGTCTAAAATGGTTGTTGGTAATGCATCTAAAGCTTTGGTGTGTGGTTTATGGCTGATATGTCTCACACGACTAAAAAGTGTCCTTCGTTGAAATCTGAAAATGTGAATGCTGTAGGTGGTTTTCAAAGGAAGTATGACCCGTTTTCACCGAGTTAAAATGAGGGATGGAAACACCATCCTAACCTTAGCTATGGATCTAAACCATCGTTTGCACCTCATAACCCTCCACCACAACCATCTAGTCCCCCTCTAGAAGAGTTGGTTAAGCAATTGACCAACCACATAGGGCAAGTTCACTCACAAGGTGTTGCGCATCAAAAGAAAACCGAAAATCACTTACATCATCTAGACACCGAAATTGCTAAAATTTGCACATCTTTAAGTAACTTAGAGGCCCAAGTCTCAGGTAAACTTCCAACCCTTTCCTAACCCTAAGGACAGTGTTAATGCTGTGATGATTAAGGGAGGGCAGAAATCTGATGATTCTTGTGGGAAAGGCAATGAGAATGGTTCTAAGGGTAATCTAGGTGAGAAAAGTGAAGTGCACCTTTCATTGTTGG
Source organism: Tetragonia tetragonoides (assembly GCA_038025085.1). Taxonomy (NCBI): domain Eukaryota; kingdom Viridiplantae; phylum Streptophyta; class Magnoliopsida; order Caryophyllales; family Aizoaceae; genus Tetragonia; species Tetragonia tetragonoides. Next base: position 31,949,425 of record CM076153.1, read on the forward strand.
GAGCTATACAACTAGTTCCTAAATATGTCAAGCTTTTAGAAGAATTTGTGAATGATCATAAGCTAAACAAAGGGGACGTCGTTTCTGAATTGGCGCAATATAAAGTCCCGCAAAGTGTGAGGACCTAGGATCCTTTACCATTTGCTGTAGAATAGGATAACAATGTTTTCAGCATTGTGTGATTGATTCAGGTGCTGCAGTTAATGTTTTACCTTTGTCTATTTATTCTAAATATGATTTTGGTCCTTTGGAGAGCATGAATCTGACCCTGGAACTTGTTAAGAGTAGCAGTACAAATCCTGTTGGTTTTCTTGAGGATGTTATGGTTCAAGTAGACAACTTGTCTTTTCTGGCAGATTTTTATGTTGTTGATGCAGAAGGTGACACACCTATCTTGTTGGGCAGACCCTTCTTAAGAACCTCAAAAGCTTTGATTGATGTTGATAAGGGTACTGTTAGCCTAGAGTGTAATGGAATCAAGCAGGACATTAATGTATTTGATGATATGATCTCTCCATGCATTCTAAGTGCAGGTGCTAGTAATGAGTTTGCATACTTTTTTCAGCAGATAGGAGTAGATAATTTAGAAATTTTGCTAGATGAGTTGGTTGCAGATATGGGATACGAGCAGTTATTTCTCGACGCACTTGAAGAATCGAAGATTTGAAGGAAAGAGAAAGACGTCGAGCCAACGACGTGAATCAAAGGCGCTACTTGGGAGGCAACCCAAACAAATTTCAGATTTGCTTTTTATTTCTCCCTTTTATTGTTATCTGTTTAGTTTGCTTTACAAATTAGTGTTCTCTGTTTTTAGTAGCTCATTTCTTTTTCTGTGCGTTTGTGTCTCTTGTGCACTTAAGTTCTACATTGGGGACAATGTAGAGTTTAAGTGTGGGGGAGCGGTTAGACAATTTTTGTTTTATCAGTTTCTGGTTGTGGTTTGCAGACAGGGTATATTTTTGATGAAATCTGGGTTGTTTTGAGCATTATGAGTATGCTGTTTTTTCTGTTGGTATTGTTTATGCAGAAAATGATGTTCTGTAGTATTAAAAGTGATTATGAGCTGCTGTTTTTTAGTCTACATGAGAATATCCTGCTATTGTTGTTAATCTGTCATCTTTTGTCTGTGTCTCTCATCTACATTCAGTACTTTTAGTTCATTAAAAAAAAAAAAAAAGAACATTTTGCATTTAGTTTTCTTTAGCTGCATTAGTAGGTTTGTTTGCATTAGTTAGCTGGCACCAAGCTATTAGAAGAGTAACTAGTTTTCGTTTTTGAGTCGTAGTGTCTTTGTTAGTTGTTACTGTGATACTCCAATATTTTCTATAATTATTATATCGATTTATAAATGATTTATAAATAGATCCGGAGATTAAATCGTATATTCATTTAAGGATTCGATTTATTCAATTAAAGCCATAATAATATTATGGGACTTTCATAATTTATATTTATTAATTTTGAGGAGTTTAATTAAAATGTTTTATATATGAATAAGAATTATTCATATAGTTTTAATTAGTTTTAATTAGCTTTTTAATTCAGAAAAATACTAATTACATTCCTAAACCTAGTAGTCTTTGACTTGGTTGACTGAGGGCCTATATAAGGAAAAAGGTGAGACAATTAGTCAGTTTTACAAACTGGGCCAAAACCCTCACACTCTCTCTCTTTCTCTCACCCGTTCTCTCTCTCTCTCTCTCTCACGGTTTCTCTCTCTCTCTCTCCCTCAACCGAGCACTCTCTCTCTCTCCTCTCTTGCTCCATCGCCGGAGAGCCCCACCGGAGGTAACTCCCTCTCCTCCCTCTCTCTTTCTCTCACGTTTTCCCTCTCTCTTTCCCTTGCTCTGTTTTCGTCCCCGCCCCCAGCTCTGGCCGCAGCACCACCGCGAGCCACCACGGCACCACTAGGTCGTGCCTGGGTGGTCGCCGGTGATGGCCCAGGCCACGGCACCGATCCCCTGGCTCTCTCTCTCCCTTTCTCTCTTTCTCTCTCGCTCGCACTCTCTTCTCTCTCTCTTTCGCATTTTCTCTCTCCTCTCTTCGCCGGCGCTCCGGCGACCACCACCACCGGCCATGGTGACCAGTGGGTGGTGGTGGTGATGATGGGTCGGGTCATGGGCCTGATGCATGGGTACCCGTGACCTAGACCGAGTTTTGAAGTTAGGGTTTCGTTTTTATATTTTTCGTAATTATTTAATTGATTTTCAGTATTTTCGATTTAATGTTTTTATTTTTCTGTACTCATTCGGAACCCGAATTCGTATTTTAAAAAGCCTAGATTGGTTAGAATAAATCAAGAAATTTAATAAAAATATCAAACTAAGATTTACTTACTGTTTGTATTTTCATATTTAATAAATACTGATTCGGTAATTGTTTTTAATTAGGACCTAACGAGCAAGCGTGATTATCTTCAATTGGTTGGAGCATACTTGCTGTTGGTAGCGTATTAGTGGTAAGCACTCATGCCTACCTTCTTCCAAAGGCCCATCAAAACTATTTTGATGTGTTATGTGCTAATTGGAAATTTGTTGTGAATTTAATATGCAAAGCGTGATTAAATTATATCGTCGTTATTATGAGATTTATTAAGCATGTTTACCGCTGTAAATATGATTTATAATTAGCATGTCGATGTTATCATGTTTTGGGAATTAATTAGTCCATATGATGATTATTGGACAATTATTGAATGATGAAATTAGTATTATTATGTTATTAAATAAGTGCTAATTGGTATGGGTATTATTTAGTGCTAGTGAGCACCTATCTATTATTGATTGAATGTCTTTGGATGATTGTGAATTTTTGGATATCGTGTTATCCTGCCGAAGTGCTGCCAAAATTTGGCTAGACATTACTTGTCTTCATTATTGAATTATCGTAGTTATTGAATTAAAGCATGTTTAATTCTTATCGTATTGAATTATCGTTATCGTCGTTATTTACTATTCATTGTCTAGAGCATGGAATGAATTAGTAAGTCATGGTCTCATAGTACCACTTATGTCAACCAATGCAAATTAGTGAATTGAATTAAATGAGAGTAAGACTCCTAATGGATCCCTAGGAGTAGTCGAGCTATCGAGATTGCACCAAATGGTGTAGTTCAAGGGATGAGTGATTCCCAAGTTCCTTATGGGCACCTCGCAGTGTGTCTGGGACGGATCATTCCCCATTTATTAAGTCCTCTTGGTTCGTGTAATTGTACTAGAGGTAGTGTGCACACTATAGTCATTAAGTCCATGGCGTGATTGTATCTTCGATAAAAAGTATGGGTAATCTCTGTTTTATAAGCTCTCTTACATCTCTCTAATCAAGACGGATTGTCTATGTCGTATTGCGTATGATCACTATACAAGAATTGTATGTATAAGAATGTCGTTATGCGTATGCTTGATTATCTGCTTATGTGCGTATGCAAATGAATTTCAATGATTCTTCTAAAACCTCAGGTAAGGTTTGTGAAATGTTTTTACTGGGTACGGATGACGTTTATTCAGTTTATCTGATTTTTGTTTCTCTTTTGTTTCTTTTCTTTTCTTCTGTATTTTTGTTTCCGTCACGGAAACCAAAGTGCAGGTTTAGATTGATTGAGGACATACAGCTTGGAAGGTTAGAGTTGGCGTCGGTTTATAGAACTGTTTCTATTGGATTAGATCGTGGGATTATTATTTATTTATTGGATTTTGTTTTTCCCTTGAAGGACAGTGTAATAAATTTGGTTAATGGTTTTAGCTCACTATATAAACAACTCTACTAATAACAGTTTTTGATTTATTAAGTTCCTTAGAAGCTCCTTTTGATACCTAGTCTTTCTTTCTGCTTAGAATTTACTCCTTAGTGATAAATGTTGCAGTAGCGCCGTTGAGTTTGTGACGGTTCAGTGGTGTCGAGTCGTGGATAGCGACGTTGATAGTTCCCAGGAAATCGTTGCGAATTCGGGAGTGTTACAGTTACCTCTTGATTATTTCTTAGTTAAGTGTCTCTTTGTAAAGGAAAACTTATAAACATTGGTAGGTCACAAACCTTGTGAGAATTTGAGCCTTTGAATGATTCATTCTTGATATCAATTTCATTCATTCTTGTGTGATTGTTCACCATTTGAAGTTAATACTCTAGAACTTGCTTTAAATACTCATTGAGGTTGCATTGATTGTACAAATACATGAATATGATAGAGGCACCTAGGATTTTATACCACCACATGAGCCAAAAAGCTTACCTTTGACATTATTCCACTAGTAAACCATTTTGAGCTTATTTGGCCGAATATGATTTTTGATTACCTCATTATATGAACTATAACTCGAAAAACCAAGTGAATTACCTATCCCAAAGATTAGTAGAGCATTTGAAGTTTTCTAAGTTCGTGAAGAGGTGAATTGTTCTTGTCAAAGGATGATGAGGAAAAGAAACGAAGTTTCAAAATGTGGTATTGAAAGTTCCAGAAAAGGGAAACACTTATACTTTTACCCAAATATGTACGTGATGTGTTTGTTACTTGTATGATGACTCTAGTAATTAGGTCCGAGGGGTATTCTTTAATACCTAATGCCTTAGTCCGAATGGATTAGGAGTCATTGGTGGAAAGCTCGCTACATGGGTCATTCCAATGATAAAAAAAATTGAGAGCAACAAATTTCCCAAGTTATTGAATTATGAAATTCTCTTGTTAAGTGTTACAAGTTGTAAAAAGTGAGAAGTCTATCAAGATCGAGTTGTGATGCCGCTTTGCTCTACTAGTCTTAGGGTTTTTACCACCACAACCCAAATATTTTCTCACCTTTTTCACCCTAGCCCCATTACAACATTAATGAAAGTCCTCTTGATTTATGTTTTGCATATGATAATCTAAGAAATGGAGATGAGATGGACAAGCAAGCTTATGGTAGTATTTCTTCAAAGAGGTTGAATTGAGTGTTACATTGGTACCCCTTAAACACATGAGAGTAAACACATGACTTGTGAGGGACCTATTGTGTTTACTTAGTTTTTCATTGCAGATTGTCTTAAAAAAAGAAATGTTCAAGAGAGTCTTTGATCTAAGTCAGTGTTAATTTGCTCTCTGTTTATGTCTATATATTCTGTTATTTGTGCTATAGGTTCTTTGAGTAAGTTTCTTGTCTCTGTTTGAAAAAAAAAAAGAAAAAAAAATTGTCTTATTCTGTTTGCTTTTCTTACCATCACTGTTCACTGTTTTGAGTTCATTAGTGGTGGATAGGTTTCATTTGCATTTGCATTGTCTAGTTTGGTTCTTAGCTGAGTTTTACTTTAGTCGAGGACGATAAAGAGCTAAGTGTGAGGGAATATGATAAGTGCAATATTTAATATGTTTTTACCCTTTATATTTAGTTGTTTAGTTTGTCTTTGGACCTATTTTTATTAGAATTATAGTCTTTTATAGTTTTCTGATACTAAATCATGTTTTCTCATTTTAATGGTTTTATGGCTGAATTTTCCTATTATTTTAGTTAGGTGGGCTTAAGTTACTAATAGATGATTCATTTCTTATGTTTAAGTCCATTTAAACGTGACTTAAGCTTTATGGAGCCCACATAATTACAATGAGCAGCAGTCCAAAGAGGCTAGAGACAGGACCTTGTCAGACACCGAAGGGAGAGGAAGCTACCGAGCATACAAGGATTCTACAGGTTTCTCTTAGCAATTGAAGATGCCGTATACAATCAGGGAACTGAGAATAACGAATTTCTTCTATCTTCTTCAGTATTTCAAGGGAGCAAACTCTATCCCAATACCCACACGGTTAGGGTTTAATCAGTTTATAAAAGCTTTGTTCTAACTTTAATCCGAATCATCCAAGCATACAATTTAGAATTGATAAAGCAAACACAATTGAGTGGTGAGAACGGGAAGGAAGCCAGAGGGGTCGATTGGAAGGTGAAGGAAGCTTTGGAGTTGAGCTTAGTCTACCTATCTAAGGGGTGGAGAGTCCGGTCTTGTCCAGAGGAATCGAATCCGAAGCAAGCAACGATTTCTCTGTTCATATCAGTAAGTTCTTCCCTTTTTTAATTGACTACTCTAGTTATCTTTTCAAGATTTTCATTGTTATTTTGTGTATTTAGAATTTCATATTTTCAGTTTTAGACTTGAATTATTGCTCAAACATTGGTTGAGTTTTGCTTGATAGTTTATCGTATTGATGAAATTCAGATTATATTCCTTCTTAATTTAAAGTTTACAGCTTTGTTTTGATTGTTATCTTTCTTGGTAAAGTTGTGAATATAGCGAATTGTGTGATTTGGCTTAGTTTAAATCATTCAATACTAGTAGTACTAGCTTATAATTATCCTGCGATATGGCCATGATTTAAGTTAGGAATATAATCTGATCTAATTGAACTTAACATTTATGTGCTTAAGTTTATTAGGATAATTGAGGTCTTTCTAGTGACTATTGCTTCTAAATTGATCTTCGTAAGTTGCGACATATTTGCTTTGGTTAGTTTGGTTTAGAATCAACCTAGGCTTAGTTTAGGTTTGATTAAAAGTATGGAAAGATAGGTAGTTTTCTTAGTAAGTACTCTACAGGTTACATTTCGTTAATTCTAATGAATTTTTCAAGCAAGGTTCGATGTCTGTTAGCTAATATATAATTATTTCTAAGTGTTTTAGTGATGCTTGTTTCATAGGTTACCACTAGTATTAGTTAATTTAGTTCTTTAAGTTTAGTTATCACTCATTAAAACCCCCCAATTACTGTGAATATTGTTTAGTAGATTAGACTTTCGAATTAGGAATTAGACTATCTCTCGTGGGATTGATCCTTATTTGCCCTATATTATTTGTTATTTATATTTAGGTGGTAGAAATAAGGTTTAATTTAGTAAGCCTAACGACACGTACCATCGCCCGTTTTCGGGCCTTAACATTGGCATCGCCAATCTATGATAGTCATGGTTGCTAAATGATTCCCATTATTTTCATGTTGTTGTGTTATTTTCTTCTGTGCAAATGGTGATTTGTAAAGTAGTGAATATAAGGGGAAAAAAAAAGAAGTGCAATAGATTACATTAAAGTATCAATTTTGTGAAGAAAAAGGAACTTGTGGTGAATCTGTGTATGGGATAATGGAAATGGAGGAAAGGTAGAAACTATGGAAGGAGCTGGTCTGGGTGTCAATACACTTGAATGAAGTTGCAGGAACCTGCAGGGTGTTGTGTGGGCAGATTGCCACTTTTATTCAACTGGCAATCAGAATCAGAACTTAGCAGTGCAGTAGTAACAGGAAGATTAACCAGCAAGGACCAGAGAATACATCAGGTTTTCAGCAGAGAACCTGCAGTTCTGCAAGGCATGAGAACCTGCACAGAATTCAGGCAGCAGGTTTCAGCAGGGAATCAGTAGCAGTTTGCTGAAGCCAGGCCGAGTGAGGAACAAACAGAATCTAGCAGATCAGAAAGGCTAGAAGAAGTTGTAATAATTTAGCTCATTATGTTTTTGTATTCTGCTGAAAAAGGCAGCAGATTTCAAGAAGGAAACAGAAGCAGGTGGTAGAACCTAGGCTGTGAACCAGGCAGCAGGTTCTAGCAGGCAACAGGAACCAGCAGAATGCACAGGAAATCAGAAGGTGTTGAAGCAAGAAAAAAGGAGGAATGAATCAGCTTCTGGAAGATTTGTTGCAGAAACTAGGATGTGAACCAGGCAGCAGGTTCCAGCAGACAACCAGTGACAGGTTGCTGGAGAAAAGCAGAGCAAGGAATGAAACAGGAAAACAGAAGATTTGGAAAGCTAGAAGAATTTGTAATTTCTAGTTTATTATGTTTTTGTACTTTGTTGTAAGTCAGAAAAGATTTTTGTAATTTGTTATGTTTACAGAGATGGTGAATCACTGTCTGTAGTGAGTTGCACCAGATTGAAGGGTTGTAAGGTAGTAAAAGGGATGCAGGAAAAAAAGGGACCCTACCTAGTAGGTGGCCTTGGATTCGCATTGCCTTAGGCCTGTAATCTTGTTACATTACAGTGAGCAATAATACATTTCTGACTTGCACCAAAAAAAAAAAAACATTGGCATCGCGTCAAACCGCCCTTACAAGCCTATCAGGGACCCAATAACTGACCCTAGGGGCCTCCCATGTCCCCTAGGGGTCTCCCGTGCGATATGGGGCGAAAATATTAACGGCGAAAAGTTTGCGTCCGGAGGCCCAAAACACGTCCCCTAGAGCATTCCCGGGGCCCGGTTCCCGTTTTCGCCCAAAATTTTTTCGAGGGCTCTATTATGGGCCCTAGGGGACCCCCGGTGCCCCGGGAGGGTCATACTTATCCCCTAACTCCGATATCACCCATGTCGCCCGTTTTCGGACTTTAACATTGGCATCGCAAAAATGCAGATCTTTTTTGTGGGGCTCTACTGATCAGAAACAGAAGCCTAGCTTGGTGGCATGGGATATGGTATGCAGACCAAGGAAAAATGGGGGAATAAACATCAAAAATTGCAAATGGTTCAATATTGCATTAAATGGGAAGCATATTTGGGATTTAGCCACAAAAAAAGACACTCTGTGGGTTAAATGGATAAATGGGATTTATCTGAAGGGAGTTAATTTCTGGAACTATGAGCCTGTGTGGGGTGCCAGTTGGTACTGGAAAAAGCTCAATAAAATCAAGAGTATTTTCCAGGACCAATATTCAGCTAGAGGAGTGTGGAAGGGCACTACTGATGGGCTCTACTCTGTTGCAAGTGGATACAGTATACTAACAGGGCCTATGCCAAAGTCCAGACATGCTAATCTGATTTGGGGGAAGATAACCATGCCTAGGCAAAGTTTCTGCTTGTGGATGGCTCAACAGGGAAGACTTTTAACAAAGGATAGGGTTCAGAAGATGGGGTTCCTGAATGGTGATGCCATGTGCAACCTGTGCAAGGAGAAGACAGAAGACCATAACCACCTATTCTTTAGCTGTAGGGTATCAGCAGGGATCCTGGATCAGCTAAGAGGATGGCTACAGATATCAGCAAAAGCTAACACTATCCAGGGAATGCTCAACTGGATAAGCAGACAAAAGTGCTCCTGTTTCAGAAGAGAAGTATACGCAGCAGGTCTTGCAGCAACAGTGTATTGGTTATGGAGATGCAGGAACATCCAGCATTTTGAGGGGACCAGACTGTCATTGAGGCAGATCGTGCAACAGATCCAGCAGGTGGTCAGAGCTAGAATACAGCAATGTAGTAGCAAGAGGAAAATAAACAACAAAGATAGGAGATGGATAGAAAATGTGTAACTGGCTGTTTTTTTTTCTGAACTATGTGTCTGTATTTTGGTGTTGATGGAAAGCATGCAGCAAATCAGCAGGAAAATCAAATTCAGATGGCAGCAGAGCAACAGCAGGGGAGATATGCAGAACCCAGTAGCCCTGCAAGGCGTGAGAACTTGTGCAGGGATTTATGCAGCAGGTTACAACAGGGGAATCAAAACCAGTGGGCAGAAGCTAGACTCAACAGAAAGTCAGAATCAGAATACATCAGGTTTTTCAGCAGAGAACTAGCAGTTCTGTAAGACAGGAAACCTGTGCAGAAATTCAGGCAGTAGGTCCCAGTAGGGTATCTGTAGCAGGCTGCTGAAGCTAGGCAGAGTGAAGAAGAAATAAAATTCAGCAGATCAGAAAGAATGAGGACCAGAATGCAGCAATCAGTGAGGACCAGAATGCAGCAATGCAGCAGGCTGAGAAAGATCAACAGCAGGGATAAAAAATGGTTAGAGAGATTCTCAGCTGATCTGTGTACCACAGCAGACCCAGCAGATAGGCAGGACCAGTTCCAGGAGAGGTTTTTGCAGGAAAAAACAAGAAGAAATGCAGGACTCCAGTACCTGTACAGGGAGCTAGACAGTAGAGTGATGTGGATCAGCTTGAATGGGCACAGCAGGTAGATGAAGCAAGAAAGAAGGAGGAATGAATCAGCTCCTGGAAGTTTTTGTTCTAATATTTTTTAGATATATATGTTTTTGTATTTTGCTGTAAGTCAGAAATAATTTTTGCAAATTGTAATGTTTACAGAGATGGTGAGAAACAATTTTTGCAAATTGTAATGTTTACAGAGAGGGTGAACCACTGTCTGTAGTGAGTTGCACCAGGATTGAAGGGATGTAAGGTAGTAGAGGGATGTAGCAAAAAGGAACACTACCTAGTAGGTGGCCTTGGATCTGCATTGCCTAAGGACTGTAATCTTGTTACATTACAGAGAGCAATAATACAATTTCTGACTTGCACCAAAAAAAAACATTGGCATCGCGCCTGTTAGCCATTAACAAAGCACTGAGTTCAAATGGGGAAGAACGGGAAAGCAAAAAAAGGGAAGGGGGTTCAAGACGGGGATGCGGGAAACTCAGTAGCTCCACCATGTCCCACAAAAAACCTGTCTCAAAGACAAAGAACGAGCGAAAACCATGAAAACCTAGATCTTGTTATGCGGAATTTATCAGAAGAATTGGAGGATCCAGATGTGATGACACCTGATGCGCAAACAAAAACAATTAAACAAATGGAATTAGCGCAGGAAAAAATTGATTTCTGGCTGTCTAAGATGAAGGAGAAAGCACGAACCCAGTTCGCGTCTGAAGATGAGGATGAAGAGCCTGAACAACCAAAGCAACAGGAATTCGCAACTGCAGGTAACAACTCAGCTTGGAAAAATTTTGACATTTCCAAATTAAAGAATGCGGGGTTTAAATTAGATTTCATTGCTCCTAAATTGCATGAAGGGGAACCGGTGGGTGAAATTAATTTTAGTGACATTGAATCTGAAATAAACTACTGGAATCAAGCAGTGGTCTGTTATGTAATGGGAGCAAGGCCCCCAATTAATGTTCTAAGTGGTTTTCTTCGAAGAATCTGGGCAAAGAGAGGGATGAATAAAATTGCCATGATGAAAAATGGGTTGGTTTTGGTCAGGTTTGACTCCCTAGAACAGAGAGATGCAGTGCTACAAGAGGGGGTTTACCACTTTGACAATAAGCCCATGATTGTTAGGGCATGGTTTGAAAATATAGATTATGAAAAAGAGGAACTGACCTCGGTGGCAATTTGGGTAAAATTCCCGAGACTTAATGTGAAGTACTGGAATGCAATGGGATTAAGTAAGATAGGAAGCCTTGTAGGAAGGCCAATGATGGCAGATAGAAACACAGAGCTTAAAGTTGGAATCCAGTTTGCCAGGGTGATGATTGAAGTTGAAATTGGAGCTGCTTACCCCAATAAGGTGCACTACAGGAATGAGAAGGGAAATGTTGTAGAACAGGTAGTGGAATATGACTGGAAGCCTGTCCTATGCACCCACTGCAAGCAATATGGGCACTGTGAGGCAGAATGCAGGAAGAAAGTTGCTGCAGCAACTGTGATACCAACACAGATTGCAGTACCAGTACAGAAGCAACCTGGCCAACAGGAAAACACTAGGGCACAACAATGGCAGAATGTTGGGAGGGGGAGAGGAAGAATGAATAATGCAGGTAGAGGAGCAAGAGCTGAAAGGGGTATTTACAGGAAAATTCAGCAACAACAGCAGGATAAGCCACGGACACAAAACCCCTTTGCAGCACTGCAGAATGAAGGTGAAGCACAGGACAAGCAACAGTCCAGAGACAGTACAGAACCTGACATTCAGAAGGAGATACACACAGGTTTAAGAAGGGAATCAGAAGCAGGTTGATGCAGCTAGACTCTGAATCAGGTAACAGGAACCAGTAGAGTATACAGGAAATCAGCAGGGTGTTGTTGCAGAAAAAAAGGAGGATGAATCAACTCTGGAAGATTGCCCCAGCAGAGGATTCAGAGGTTGAGAGCGGAAGCAAAGTAGAAGCAGGAAGAAGCAGTTTGAGTGGAAAAAAAGGATAGAAATTCTGTAATAATTTAGATTATTAAGTTTTTGTTTTTTGCTGTAAGACAGGAATATTTTTTGTATTTTGTATCTGTAATCAGATATGGGGAACCACTGCATGTAGTAAGTGCCCCCAGGAATGTAGGGTTGTAAGGAAAAAAGGGATGCAGAGGAAGAGGAACCCTACCTAGTAGGTGGCCTTGGACTTGCATTACCTATGGATTGTAATCTGTGTAACATTACAGCTAGCAATAACACAATTTCTGACTTGCACCAAAAAAAAAACATTGGCATCGCGTCAAACGGCCCTTACAAGCTTATCAGGGACCCAATAATCGACCCAAGGGGCCTCCCATGTCCTCTAGGGGTCTCACGTGCGATATGGTGCGAAGATATTAACGTCGACAAGTTTACGTCCGGAGGCCCAAAACACGTCCCCTGGAGCATTCCTGGGGCCCGGTTTCGGTTTTCGCCCAAAATTTTTTCGGGGCTCTATTATGGCCCTAGGGGACCCCCGGTGCCCTGTGAGGGTCACACTTATCCCTGAACTCCGATATCACCCATGTCGCCCATTTTCGGACCTTAACATTGGCATCGTGGGGGCAGATGACAAAAAGGCCTTCATCTGTCTATGAAATTGTCGCTAACACCGCAGAAAGAATATTTCGGCTGCAGTTGAATCTCTTTATATCGGAATGCAACATGCGTAATCGCGATCTCTCTCTCTCTAAAATGCTCTCTCCTCTCTCCTCGACAGCGCCTGTTAGGCATTAACAAGCACTGAGTTCAAATGGGGAAGAACGGGAAAGCAAAAAAAGGGAAACCTGATGCGAAAAGAAATGGGATTTAAGACGGGGATGAGGGAAACTCAGAAGCTCCACCTTGTCCCACAAAAAACCTGTCTCAAATACAAAGAACAAGCGGAAACCTTGAAAACCTAGGTCTTCTTATGCGGAATTTAGCAGAAGAAATGGAGGATCCAGATGTGATGACACCTGATGCGCAAACAAAAACAATGAAAACAATGGAATTAGCGCAGGAAAAAATTGATTCCTGGCTGTCTAACATGAAGGAGAAAGCACGAACCCAGTTCGCGTCTGAAGATGAGGATGAAGAGCCTGAACAACCAAACCAACAGGAATTCGCAACTGCAGGTAACAACTCAGCTTGGGAAAAATTTGACATTTCCAAATTAAAGAATGCGGGATTTAAATTAGATTTCATTGCTCCTAAATTGCATGAAGGGAAACCGGTGGGTGAAATTAATTTTAGCGACATTGAAACTGAAATAAACTACTGGAATCAAGCTGTTGTGTGCTATGTCATGGGTGCTAGACCACCAATTACTGTTTTTAGCGGATTTCTAAGACGAATTTGGGCTAAAAAAGGGATGAATAAGATTGCCATGATGAACAATGGCCTGGTACTGGTCAGGTTTGATTCAATGGACCAGAGGGATAATGTAATTCAGGAAGGAGTGTACCATTTTGACAACAAACCTATGATAGTGAGACCATGGTCTGAAAATGTGGACTATGAACATGAGGAATTAACCTCGGTTCCTATTTGGGTGAAATTCCCAGGTCTAAGTGTGAAGTATTGGAATGCAACGGGGCTAAGAAAAATTGCAAGCCTTGTTGGTATACCAATGATGGCAGATAGGAATACTGAACTTAAGGTAGGAATTCATTATGCCCGGGTTTTAATTGAAGTGAAAATTGGAGATGTTTACCCGGAAAAGGTAAATTTCAAGAATGAGAGGGGAAACATTGTGGAGCAGGAAGTTGAGTATGATTGGAAACCAATCATCTGCAACCATTGCAAGAAGCATGGACATGGTGAACAGGAATGCAGGAAAAAGACTGGAAATGTAGTTCCTGTGGCACAACCTGTTACAGGGCAAAACAGGCCACCAGTTCAAGCAAATCCCAGAAACCAGCTATGGCAAAATGCAGGAAGAGGGAGAGGAAGAGCAGGCAATGCAGGGGGGGGGCAGAAGAGCAGGAAGAGGTTTTTACAGACAGGTCCAACTACAGCCTCATACACAGAATACTTTTGCAGTGCTACAAGAAGGAGAAAAAGAAGTGCAGCAGGGGGAAAAACAGCCAGAAGAGGCAGCAGAACCAGCAGCACAGGGGGTTATGACACCTGGTATGGTCCCAACACATGGTGAGTCTCCTATCTTGACTGGTAGTCATGGATAGGATTCTTATATGGAATGTGAGAGGCCTAAATGGCCCTAATAAACAGAAAGATGTAAGCCTTTTCTGCAAAAAGAATAACTTTGGATTGGTAGTTTTGTTAGAAACTAAAATTAGACTAGGAAACTTGGAAAAATGCAAAAAAAAAAAAAAAAAAAAAAAAAAAAAGGTTTCATGCCAGAATGGGAATCATTTAGCAACCATGACTATCATAGATTGGGGAGAATCTGGATTAGATGGCAACCAAATTATTTTCATGTTGTTGTGTTATTTTCTTCTGTGCAAATGGTGATTTGTAAAGTAGTGAATATAAGGGGAAAAAAAAGAAGTGCAATAGATTACATTAAAGTATCAATTTTGTGAAGAAAAAGGAACTTGTGGTGAATCTGTGTATGGGATAATGGAAATGGAGGAAAGGTAGAAACTATGGAAGGAGCTCACTGTTGTTGCACTTCAATGTGCTACAACTTGGAAACAGACAAGAAGGAGCCCTAGACACACATTCTGTAAATACAGACTGCAGTAAAGACTATGTACTACAGAACAGAGCTGGTCTGGGTGTCAATACACTTGAATGAAGTTGCAGGAACCTGCAGGGTGTTGTGTGGGCAGATTGCCACTTTTATTCAACTGGAAATCAGAATCAGAACTTAGCAGTGCAGTAGTAACAGGAAGATTAACCAGCAAGGACCAGAGAATACATCAGGTTTTCAGCAGAGAACCTGCAGTTCTGCAAGGCATGAGAACCTGCACAGAATTCAGGCAGCAGGTTTCAGCAGGGAATCAGTAGCAGTTTGCTGAAGCCAGGCCGAGTGAGGAACAAACAGAATCTAGCAGATCAGAAAGGCTAGAAGAAGTTGTAATAATTTAGCTCATTATGTTTTTGTATTCTGCTGAAAAAGGCAGCAGATTTCAAGAAGGAAACAGAAGCAGGTGGTAGAACCTAGGCTGTGAACCAGGCAGCAGGTTCTAGCAGGCAACAGGAACCAGCAGAATGCACAGGAAATCAGAAGGTGTTGAAGCAAGAAAAAAGGAGGAATGAATCAGCTTCTGGAAGATTTGTTGCAGAAACTAGGATGTGAACCAGGCAGCAGGTTCCAGCAGACAACCAGTGACAGGTTGCTGGAGAAAAGCAGAGCAAGGAATGAAACAGGAAAACAGAAGATTTGGAAAGCTAGAAGAATTTGTAATTTCTAGTTTATTATGTTTTTGTACTTTATTGTAAGTCAGAAATTTTTTTTGTAATTTGTTATGTTTACAGAGATGGTGAATCACTGTCTGTAGTGAGTTGCACCAGATTGAAGGGTTGTAAGGTAGTAAAAGGGATGCAGGAAAAAAAGGGACCCTACCTAGTAGGTGGCCTTGGATTCGCATTGCCTTAGGCCTGTAATCTTGTTACATTACAGTGAGCAATAATACATTTCTGACTTGCACCAAAAAAACATTGGCATCGTGTTGCACCAAAAAAAAAAAAAAAACATTGGCATCGTGTCAAACCGCCCTTACAAGCTTATCAGGGACCCAATAATCGACCCTAGGGGCCTCCCATGTCCCCTAGGGGTCTCCTGTGCGATATGGTGCGAAAATATTAACGTAGAAGAGTTTGCGTCCGGAGGCCCAAAACATGTCCCCTAGAGCATTCCCAGGGCCCGGTATCCGTTGTCATCCGAAATTTTTTCGGGGGCTCTATTATGGCCTTAGGGGACCCCCGGTGCCCCGGGAGGGTCATACTTATCCCCGAACTCCGATATCACCCATGTCGCCAGTTTGCGGGCCTTAAGATTGGCATCGCGCATCGCATTGTCTCTCTAAAATGCTCCGACCTCTCTCCTCTAGACCGTCCGTCAGCCATTGACGCACTGTGAGTACCTATGGGGAAGAAAGAAAAGGCAAAGAGAGGGGGAGACAAGCAAGATGACAATGGAGGAAATTCAGCACCACCAGGTCCGACGAAAACAGCGATTCAGAGACAAAGTCCAAGCATGACCCGAGATAACCTAGATCGGGTTGTGCGTAACCTAACTGACGAATTGGAGGCACCGGAGGTCATGACACCTGAAACTGTTCAACAGATGGAAATTGCGAGAGAAAAGATCAATTCGTGGTTCTCAAAAATGAAGGAAAAGGCACGAACACTCTCTTCGTCTGAGGATGAAGATGACGGCCCAGAACTGACCAAACAGCAAGAGACAGCTACTACAGGTAATATCTCAGCCTGGGATAAATTTGATATATCCAAATTAAAGAATTCTGGATTTAAATTGGATTTTGTTGAGCCAACTATGCATGAAGGGAAACCTGTAGGGGAAATTAACTACATGGATATAGAATCTGAAATCAATTACTGGAACAAAGCTGTTGTTTGCTATATTATGGGATCAAAACCACCAATTAATGTGTTAAGTGGGTACTTAAGAAGAATCTGGGCAAATCGTGGGATGAACAAAATAGCCATGATGAAGAATGGCCTGGTGTTGGTCAGATTTGACTCCATTGACCAAAGAGATGCTGTAATTCAAGAGGGAGTATACCATTTTGATAACAAACCTATGATAGTGAGGCAGTGGTCTGAAAATGTGGATTATGCACAGGAAGAATTGAGCTCAGTGCCTATTTGGGTCAAATTTCCTGGTCTTAATGTGAAATATTGGAATGCTAAGGGGCTGAGCAAGATTGCAAGCCTTGTAGGAAGGCCAATGATGGCAGACAAAAACACAGAGCTCAAAGTAGGGATCCAGTTTGCTAGAGTTTTGATTGAGGTGGCAGTGGGATCTGAATACCCTAGCAAGGTGCATTACAAGAATGAAAAAGGCAATATTGTGGAACAGGAAGTGGAATATGACTGGAAGCCTATTCTTTGCAAACACTGTAAGAAATATGGGCATACTGAGGAAGAATGCAGAAAGAAAGCAACTACAGCCCCTGTGCCACAAACATTGCCTGCACAGAAGCCACAAACCTTGCCTCCTAGGTCTCAACACTGGCAGATTGCAGGAAGAGGGAGAGGAAGAGCCTGGAATGCAGGGAGAGGAACAAGAGCAGGTAGAGGCCAGTATAGGAAAAAACAGCCTACAACTGGCTCTCAGACGCAGAACAGTTTTGAAATCCTGCAAAATGAAGAAGAAGCACATGAGGCACAGACAGATACACTGGAGCCAGAACAACGGAAAGTTCAGAATGCAGTTGAGGTGCCATTACATGGTAAGTCTCCTACCTTGACTGTTGGTCATGGATAGGATACTAGTATGGAATGTTAGAGGCCTAAATGGCCCAAATAAACAAAGGGATGTTGCCCTCTTTTGTAAAGAAAATAAATGTGGAATGGTGGCTTTTTTAGAAACTAAAATCAGATTAGCTAACCTTGGAAAATACAAAAATAGCTTCATGCCAGGCTGGGAATCTTATAGCAATCACAATGAGCACAGTTTAGGTAGAATCTGGTTAAGATGGATACCAAATTATTTTCGTGTGGATATTTTATTCTCTTCTGTGCAAATGGTTATATGCAAAGTGGTAAATATTGTGGAAAAAAAAGAATTTGTGGCTAGTTTTGTCTATGGCCTAAATGAAAAAGAAGAAAGGAAAATCCTATGGAAAGACCTGTCAGATTTTGCTAGCAATTGTAATAAACCATGGTTTGTTGGAGGAGACTTCAATAATGTTATGCTAGCTGAAAATAGGGAAGGAGGAAACCAAGGAAAAATGGTGGACTAAATGTGAAAAACTACAAATGGTTCAACATAGCTCTAAACGGTAAGCATATCTGGGACCTGGCCACAAAGAAAGACACACTGTGGGTAAGATGGATCAATGGAGTGTACCTGAAAGGTGTAAACCTCTGGAACTATGCTCCAGTCTGGGGTTCTAGCTGGTACTGGAACAAGCTGAATAAGACCAAAAGCCACTTTCAGACACAGTACACTACAAGGGGAGCATGGAAGCTTGAAACTGATGGCCTATATAATGCTGCAAGTGGATACAGAATGTTGCAAGGAAGTATGCCAAAATACAGACATGCAGATTTAATCTGGGGGAAATTATCCATGCCTAGGCAAAGTTTCTGCCTTTGGCTAGCCCAAAAGGGAAGACTGTTGACCAAAGATAGGCTGAAGAGAATGGGATTCTTGAATGGTGATGAAATATGCTACATGTGCAAGCTGAAACCAGAAGACCACAACCATTTATTCTTTACATGCAAAGTATCAACAGAAGTCCTAGAACAGTTAAAGAATTGGCTGACAATTTCAGCAAAAGCAAAAACAATTCAGGGAATGCTCAATTGGATAAGTAGGCAAAAGTGCTCGAGAATCAGAAAGGGAGTGTATGCATCTGGGCTAGCAGCAGCTGTGTATTGGGTTTGGAAATGCAGAAATACTCACTTTGCTGGGGAAGGCAACATTCCAGTATCACAAATCATGCAACAGATACAGCAAATCGTCAGAATCAGATCCCAACACTACAGCAACAGCAAAAGAAAGATATCCAGCAGGGATAAGAGATGGATAGATGAGATATAGAGTTCCCAGAAGCACTGCAAGAAGAGAGATAAGGTGCAAATTATTCAGCAAAAGGGCAGCACAGAAAGGTAAAAGCAGGACTCCTCAGGTCCACAGCAGAGTAGCAAGAATTCTGCAAGGCATCAGAATATGTGCAGGAAAAAGGAAACAGATTTCAGTAGGGATAGGCAGTAAAAGATCTCATCAGGGTCTCAGCATAGAATCAAGCAATCCTACAAGGCATCAGAACATGTGCAGGAAAGAGACAGCAGATTCAGAAGGGAAGCAGATGCAGAAACTAAGATGTGAACCAGGCAGCAGGATCCAGCAGATAATCAGGACAGGCTGCTGGAGAAAAGCAGAGCAAGATATGAAACAGAAAAACAGAAGAATTGGAAACTAGAAGAAAATGAACCAGTAGATTGCACAGGAAACCAGCAGGATGCTGATGCAGGAAAGAAGGTGGAATGAATCAGCTCTGGAAGACTGCACCAGCAGAGGATTCAGAGTAGAGGGCAGAAGCAAAGCAGAAGCAGGAAGAAGCAGATTCAGTGGAAAACAAGGAAATTCTGTAATCAGCAGCAGGTTGATGTAGCAAGGCAGAATGAGGAATGTAACAGCTCCAAACAGAGTCGAAAAGCTAGAAGAAGTTGTAACATTTTTAGCTATATATGTTTTTGTATTTTGTTGTAAGTCAGAAATAATTTTTGCAAATTGTAATGTTTACAGAGATGGTGAGGATTAATTTTTGTAAATTGTAATGTGTACAGAGATGGTGAACCACTGCCTGTAGTGAGGTGCACCAGATTGAAGGGTTGTAAGGTAGTAGAGGGATGTAGCAAAAAGGAACCCTACCTAGTAGGTGGCCTTGGATCTGCATTGCCTAAGGACTGTAATCTTGTTACATTACAGTGAGCAATAATACAATTTCTGACTTGCACCAAAAAAAAAAAAAAAAAAAGATTGGCATCGCGTCAAACCGCCCTTACAAGCCTATCAGGGACCGAATAACCGACCCGAGGGGTCTCCCATTTCCCCTAGGGGTCTCCCGTGCGATATGGGGCGAAAATATTAACGTCGAAAAGTTTGCGTCCGAAGGCCCAAAACACCTCCTCTAGAGTATTTCCGGGACCCGGTTTCCATTTTTGCCCGAAATTTTTTCGGGGGCTCTATTATGGCCCTAGGGAACCCCTGGTGTAACACCCTCGAATTCGCAACGATTTCCCGAGAACTATCGACATCGCTGTGCACGACTCGACACCACTGAACCGTCACGGACCCGAGGGAATGCTAATGCAACATTTATCACTAAGGAGTAAATTCTAATCAGAAAGAAAGACTAGGCATCAAAAGGAGCTTCTAAGGAACTAATTAATCTAAAACAGTTAATATCAGAGTTGTCTATATAGTGAGCTAAAACCATTAAACCAATTTATTACAACTTGCCTTCAAGGGCTAAAATCAAATCAAATCCTAACGATCTAAATTGAACAGAGATAGTTCTAACAATCGACGCCAACTCTAACCTTCCAAGTTGTACGTCCTCAATCAACTAAACCTGCACTTTGGTTTCCGTGACGGAAACAAAAATACAGAAGAAAAGAAAAGAAACAAAAGAGAAACAAAAATCAGATAAACTGAATAAACGTCATCCGTACCCAGTAAAAAAATTTCGCAAACCTTACATGAGGTTTTAGAAGAATCATTGAAATTCATTTGCATACGCACATAAGCAGATAATCAAGCATACGCACAACGACATTCTTTAACATACTATTCTTGTATAGTGATCATACGAAATACGACATAGACAATCCGTCTTGATTAGAGAGATGTAAGAAAGCGAATAAAACAGCGATTACCCATACTGTTTATCGAAGATACAATCACGCCATGGCCTTAATGACTCTAGAGTGTGCACACTACCTCTACTACAATTACACGAGCCTAGAGGACTTAATAAATGGGGAATGATCCGTTCCAGACACACTGTGAGGTGTCCATAAGTAACTTGGGAATCACTCATCCCTTGAACTACACCATTAGCTGCAATCCCGATTGCTCGAGTACTCCCAGGGATCCATTAGGAGTCTTACTCCCACTTAATTCAATTCACATAATTTGCATTGGTTGACATAAGTGGTACTACGAGACCACGACTTACTAATTCATTTCATGCTCTATATAATGAATAGTAAATAACGACGATAATGATAATTCAATACGATGAGAATTAAACATGCTTTAATTTAATAGCGACGATAACTCAATAATGATGACAAGTAATGTCTAGCACAATTCCGGCAGCACTTCGGCCGGGTAATATGATATCCAAAAATTCACAAATCATCCAAGATATTCAATCAATACTATATAGGTGCTCACTAGCACTCAATAATACCTTTACCAATTAGCACTTATTTAATAGCATAATAATACTAACAATTCACCATTCAACAATTGTCCAATAATTATCATATTGACTAATTAATTCCCAAAATATGATAACATCAACATGCTAATTATAATTCTTGTTTACAGCAGTAAACATGCTTAAGAAATCTCATAATAATGACGATATAATTTAAGTATGCTTTGCATATTAAATTCACAACAAATTCCCAATTAGCACATAACACATCAAAATAGTTTTGATGGGGCTTTGGAAGAAGGTAGGCATGAGCGCTTACCACTAATACGCTACCAACAGTAAGTAAGCTCCAACCAATCGATGATGATCACGCTTGCTCGTTAGGTCCTAATTAAAAACAATTACCGAATCAGTATTAATTAAATACGAAAATACAAACAGTAACAAAATATTTATCTGATATTTTTATTAAATTCCTTGATTTAATTCAACCAATCTAGGCTTTTGAAAATCCGAATTCCAATTCGGAATTAGTGCAGAAAAATAAAAATATTAAATCGAAAATAATGAAAATCGAATTAATAATTACGAAAAATATAAAAACGAATCCCTAACTTTAAAACTACGTCTAGGTCACAGGTACCCATGCATGGGACCCATAACCTGACCCATCACCACCACCACCACCCACTGGCCACCATGGCCGGTGGTGGTGATCGCCGGAGCTCCGGCAAAGAGGAGAGAGAGAATTCGCGAAAGAGAGAGAGAAAGAGAATGCGAGAGAGAGAGGAAGAGAGAGAGCATGGGGCTCAATCTCGTGACCTGGGCCATCACCGGCGACCACCCAGGCGCGGCCTGGTGGTGCCGTGGTGGCTCGCGACGGCCCTGCAGCCAGGACAGGGGCGGGGGAGCAAAACAGAGCAAGGGAAAGAGAGAGAGAAAACGCGAGAGAAAGAGAGGGGGAGAGAGAAAGGTTTACCGGTGAGGGAGAGGGAGGTGAGCCGGCAGTTGATTCCAGCGATGAGGGCCGGTGGAGAGAGGAGAGAGAGAGCTCAGGTGAGGAGAGAGAAAGAGAGAGTGGACGGTGAGAGAGAGAAGAGAGTTCGAGGGTTTTGGCTCAGTTTGCAAAACTGATCAAGTGTCTCACCTTTTTCCTTATATAGGCACTCAGTCAACCCAAGTCAAGACTACTAGATTTAGGAATTTATTTAATAATTTTCTGATTTAAAAAGCTAATTAAAACTAATGAAAACTATATGAATAAATCTTATTCATATATAAAACATTTTAATTGAACTCCTCAAAATTAATAAATGCAATTTATGAAAGTCCCATAATAATAATTAATATTATTATGGCTTTAATTGAATAAATCGAATCCTTAAATGAATATACGGTTTAATCTCCCAAACTACTTCTAAATCATTTATAAATCAATATAATAATTATAGAAAATATTGGGGTATCACATTCTACCCTCTTTGAAAGAAGTTTTGTCCCGAAACTTGAGACATGATGTAATCACTTCCAAAAACAAAACGAGTTTACCATATGAAGGTGTAAGACAATTCTAGGACACTAACATATGAAAGATGAGCAAGTACGATCGTGATTCTAAGTTGGTTAACATGCACTATGCAATGCTCGAACATGCAATTCGTGCAACGCGATAAACAAGACACGCTAAAAGACGAAAATTTCGAGGCTTGACATTCTACCCTCCTTAAAAGGAGTTTGTCCCGAAACTTAAGTGGGACTAGTACCTTCTAGGAAGAGGTCTGGATACTTCTCGCGTATCATGGACTCAGCTTCCCATGTTGCTTCTTCTTGGCCTTGTCGAGACCCAACGACTTTAACGATTGGAATAGTCTTTGTTCGAGTTGAGCGCTCTTTGCGGTCCACTATCTTGATAGGACGCTCTTCATAAGTCAAACTTTCATCGAGATCGATCGCTTCTGGTTGAACGACATGAGTTGGATCATGTACTTATCGCTTCAATTGAGAGACATGAAACACACTATGGACTTTTGCAAGTTCCACAGGTAAAGTTAGTCGATAAGCAACCTCACCAATCCTTTCCAGGATCTCGTAAGGACCAATGTAACGAGGACTCATTTTCCCCTTACGACCAAAACGCATGACACCTTTGGTAGGAGATACTCGTAAAAGTACCTTGCTTCCCACCTCAAACTCTTCAGGTCTACGACCTCTATCAGCGTACGATTTTTGGCGATCTTGAGCACTACGCATCTTCGCTTGAATCACTCTGACCACATCAACGATCTGCTGGATCATTTCAGGACCCAAAACTGCAGTTTCACTAACATCGATCCAACAAACTGGCAATCTACACTTCCTACCATACAATGGTTCATAAGGTGCTCGATCAATGCTTGAATGATAGCTATTATTGTAAGACAATTCGATCAACGGAATATGTGTATCCCACGAGCCTTGGTACTCGAGAGCACACGCTCGTAGCATATCTTCCAATGTCTGAATCGTCCTTTCCGTCTGACCATCAGTCGCAGGATGAAAAGCAGTACTGAACTTCAATTTGCTTCCAAAAGCTTCTTGCAATTTCTACCAAAAGTACGATAGAAATCTCGAATCTCTATCTGAAACAATATCTTCTGGAACACCATGAAGTCTCATGACTTCCTTGACGTAAGCATCCGCCAACTTCTCCATTTCCCAAGTGTCATTCATTGGGATAAATCTCGCAACTTTTTTCAAACGATCTACAACGACCCAAATGGCGTTGTTCTTCTTCTGTGTCAATGGTAAACCCATGACAAAGTCCATTGAAATTGAATTCCATTTCCACGTAGGAACTTCAAGCGATTGTATCATTCCCCCAGGTCTCTTGTGTTCAATCTTGACCTTCTGGTACGTCAGATACTTAGCAACGAACTCAGCGACATCTTACTTCATACCTTTCCACCAGAACATTTGGCGAAGATCTTTGTATAGCTTGTCTCCACCATGATGTAAAGAATAAGGTGTATTGTGAGATTCACCCAGAATCTGACTCTTGATCTCTGGGTCATTCGGCACACAGACATGATCACGAAATCTCATTACACGGTCTTGACCAATAGAAAAGTCCTCGGATCTACCCTCGTCCTTGTGGTGTAGAATTTGTTGAAGATCTTCATCTGCAATCTGTTTATCCCTAATCTCGTCGAGCAAGGTTGGTCGAACTGACATATGCGCTAAGGTACATTGAACGTTACCTTTCAGCACAATCTCCACGTCTAGACTCTGCAAGTCACGAATGATCTCCTTCGGCAGTACTAAAGCAGTGTTCAACGTATGACAAGTCTTTCTACTCAAAGCGTCAGCTACCACGTTAGCTTTCCCTTCGTGATACTGAATGTCGATGTCGTACTCCGTCAGTAACTCTAGCCATCTCCTTTGTCGCATATTCAACTCCTTTTGCGTGAATATGTACTTGAGACTGTTGTGGTCCGTAAACATCTTGACATCAGAACCATAAAGATAGTGGCTCCCAAATCTTCAGAGCAAATACGACAGCAGCGAGCTCTATGTCGTGAGTAGGGTAGTGTAGACGCCAAAAAAGCGTCTTCATATTTCTCCTTAAAAGCCCTATGATGAAAGGAGTAATTTTTAAGCTTGAACTGCTATTTTTGCTTTAATAGTTAAGATAAGGTATCAGGTTTTTCCTCCAAACACTCTTTTATTTTATTTCATTCAAAAGCCCCGTTCAAGAGCTTTCCAACGACGCGTCTCATGCGTCATTCCCACCCCCGGTCGCCAAGTTGCGATTCAGGGGCAAAACCGTCTTTTACCGTACAGGGGTAAAACAGTCTTTTCACGTTTTTCGGAATATTTAAATCCCTCCGGAAAATATAAACAGGCTGGATGACGTCATTATGACGTCATCCAGCTGGCGGCGCTGACCAATTTTCCAAGGCTGCTAGCGGCTCTGACTTCTCTTCGGGCCCGGCTCATTTTTCAAGCCCGTCTCATTTTTCAGCTCAAATTCGACCGTACAACCCTACTTCCCTCGCCTATATAAACAACCCTTCACCCTCAGTTCAAAACACACAGCCTACAGTTGGCAACCTCTATTCTCAGGAGTATTAACACTGAATTTCCCCTTTTCCTTCCAAACTTGAGATCTATTTACTATTCTTGTCAAATATAGCCTACAGTTCAGGTACAAATTCCTGAGGGCTCAAATTAAACTAATTGCCTAATTGTTTATTTTTCTAGTAGTCATAATGTAGATATCATGCTAGAATAACGTTTTATTGCTTCCTAAATATTGTCTGTATAATCATTGTTCTGCTCAACTTGTGTCAATCGAATGCATGTATAAATAAGGGTCAATAATAAATGTTCTTATGCTTGTGGTGAACCAATTGTCTAAGTTTAGGTTGTTAATCCGGTTTTGCATGGGAATTATGTCTTTAAATTATTAAGCAAACTTGAGTTAGTAGAGGCCGTCATAATACGGGCGAGTTGGGTGCCTAACACCTTCCCACCTCGTACCTTCGCCCCTGAACCCTTTATTCTTGGGTAGTTATATGTTTTATATAAGCAGGAGTCTTTCTAAAAACATGATTAGTTCACTTATCGCGCTATTGGGTTGTCCCTTCGGTTTGTCCCTTCGATAAAACGCAGATAGCAGATTTGTGACATATTTCATGGTTTTTATTCAATTCAAGTGTTTACAAAAGCTTTTTCTAACTCGATGGTCCCTTGAACTTATCTAAGCGCCCAACTGACAAATTTTCTATAAGGACGCACTCCGTGGAAAATGTAGGAAATCCCGTGTCCTTACAGTGGCGACTTCACTAGGGACTTATTTAAGAGGGTGAGACTCGAAAGTCAAGTTTGCTTAATTGTTTAATAACATGTTCCATATATTTTGCATCATTTGCATGTGCTTTTGCACAACCTTTTGACCCTTATCGACCCTCAAGGAAGTTTGTATCGCAACTCGTAGACAACCCGTATATCTAAAGGAATATGCAGTTGTCCTATCGTGCAAATCGACGCTTCCTCGCCCATGAATCATCAACCCTTTATTGATAAAAAGAATTACAATCGATGTGTCGACCATCCGCCGAACGGAAGTTGTAATTTGTCGTGGTAACCTCACAGGAGCCAAAAGCCTTTAACCCACATTTGTGCATCCGCTTGCTTGTTGTGCATGTGTTGTTGTAATGCCCGTCTGATCACATGTTGGCCTGTAAACTACGTAGTTGTAATGCTTGCTTGAATGCATGAATTACGTGATTATGTGCCAACATGTACTTACGTGCTAGGAATCTTTTCTTTTATTTTTAGCTAGTTCCTAGTGCCCGAAGATGGTGCGAGAATTGAAATTCAATGAACACTCATCATTTTCCCAATGATGTATTCTGAAAGTCATGAATAATTTTCTAGGATCTTTTTAGTTAAAAAAAAGAAGAAGAAAGAGTCAGTCTTTCAATTTCCCCTTTCCCTTTTCAAATTTCTGTATTTTCTTTTTCTTTTGATGTAATTCACATTCGGACAAAAAAAAAATAGAAAAATAGAAAAATCAAAAAAAAAAAAATCGGCAACCTCAAGCAAAAAAAAAAAAATGCCGAAAATCAAAGCCAAAAAAAAATCAAAAAAAATATAAAAAGACCGAAATTCCTTTTTTATCTTTATCTTTTTTTTTTTTTCATTTTCTTTGAGTCTAGAAAAATAAAATTAGGATAGTCCGTCATTTTCTATTTTTCTTATTCTCGTTCATTAACTTTATTTTCCTCGGATATTAGGGAAATATTTGGGCATTTAGGCTTAAAGACTTTTATCTTTTAGGACAATGTGTTTCTATATGTGTGGTCAATTTTTCTTTAGTTGAGAGTCTCATGGTTTTTCTTTTCTTGATACTAAGTGCTCCGTGCTCCCTATTCAGAATAGACCTTGAAGAGAAAGATTGGGCCCGATCCGTTCCACTTTCCAATCATACCCTGGTTCAAGCCACTTTGATAACATCATGATTAGAACCCAAGAGTATCTGGTTGAGATGACTGAACGAATGGATCGGTTTGAAGCTGACATCACCAAAATCAAGTCACGGCAGTTGTGGGACATACCCATGTTCGTTCCGTTGTCTGAAAATCGGAAATCCGTGACTCCAGGGAAGCCTGATCCCGCTCCCGAAGGGCTAGAAAAGAAACGTAAAAGTGATACATCTTCTTCCAATGTCTCACCCAGGGAATACCGCGTACCCCGGAAATTCACTCCATTGGGAGTAACCCTCAACACCGCCCTTGAGAGATTAGTGGACAAGGACATGCTCCGACCCATAGGTCCCACCCCAGAACCAAGTACTAAGGGTCGCCACTGGAAAGAGGGTCATTATTGAAAATACCACCAAGGGAAAGGGCATGACACGAATGATTGTTGGGCCCTTAAACACACCATCCAGGACAAGATAGACAATGGCACACTACCATTACCTAAATATGAAGAAACCGGGAGTTTCGGCAACCCCCTAGATGCTATCAATCACATTGCAATAGAGGAGCCCAAAGATTACTCTCACCTCATCCACGACGAGGAGACCACTTCGATTTCTCAAAAATCCTATGAAGAAGAACCCGCCATAGAAAGCTATGAAATAGTGGATGACAAAAATCAAATACAAGAGAGTCTGGTTTGTATAATCAAGGAGATACAAGAGGTGAGAGAGAAGGTTGATATTCTGGAAGAACGCACCGCCAAGCACCGGAATACAGTCATCTTGACCAAAGAAGAAACTTGGTGGTGCCAAGATCTCCTATATCACAAGATGTCTAAGTATGGGTACGTTCGTCCAAGGACCCCCACATCAAAGCTACTGCCCAGGGATGGAAACACATTTCTAAGCTGCACCTATTGCGCAGCTGAAGGGCATCACATTAACCAATGCAGGCGTTTTAAAGGGCTAGTCGTGCGCTTCATTGACCAAGGGACAATGTGGCCACTATTCACTTGGCCTGTCAACTGGTGTCGTCATAGTCACGAAAAGTACACTCCTCTCTTCGCACCAATGGAAGCTGTTATGAATGCGCTAGTATGGAGAGGTGATATTCAGCCCTCTATCCCTTTGGAAGAGGCAAGATCAGAGCCGGGAGATAACCTACCCTATTGCAAATATCAGCTGATGTTCGGACACCATACAGATGACTGCCTACGTCTAAAAGACGACATCCAAGGTGTCATCGATAGAGGGGAAGTTCCGCCACCACTAAGGGAGGGCAACATAGATGAGGAAGCCTGGAATTGATTGGTTACCTACAGGAGGTAGAGGAGTCGAGTCTGAGTCCCCAAGTTGTGATTAGTTAGGATCGTAGCTAAATATTTAGGTTGAGTCTTAAATAAGGGGGTGTTCCCCTTCTTATTTTCCTTCTAAGTCTAGTTTCATTTTGACGGGTATTAGAGACCCTCTTCTCTAAAGTCATGTGTGTTTATCCGTTTTTGCAAATCAATAAAAGTCCTCTTGCTCATTTCTTTCTTTGATTAGCTATTGACAAATTCAATGAATACAAAGTTGCACAAATCATTAACTGATCAATTTAAGCAATGTAAGTAAATTTCGCAAAGTGAGAATGCAGATTTTCACTTTTTTCAGGAATTCGAGTAGCTGAACTCCCTCAATGATGCCGCTCCACAGTAAGAAGCCAGCCTTTTGCAACCACCTTGACACAGAAATAACTTTGGCACCGATCGAAGAAGATCCTTGGTACCAAGACGTTTTCAACTACATCACCTAAGGAATATTACCCTCAAGATGCACCACTAAGAGCTCAACGGGTCATCCGTTTCTTAGCAGGGCAATACATAGAATACAAGGGGGTTATGTACAAGAAATCCCACAACGGGGTTAACCTCAGATGTGTGATCTCCAAAGAATCCACAAAGATTATGGACGAGGTACATAATGGGGTGTGCGGACCACACATGAACGGGCGAATGCTCTCCAGGAAGATTCTACGACTGGGATACTACTGGACTACTATGGAAAAAGATTGTTACGACTACGTTAAGAAGTGTCAGATATATGCCAACCTACAACATAAGCCACCCTCGATGCTCCACAACTTCACCTCTCCTTGGCCATTTTCAGCATGGGGAATAGACATTATTGGAAAGATCGCCCTGAAGGGCTCAGGAGGACATGAATACATCCTAGTAGCCATAGATTATTTTACCAAGTGGGTTGAAGCCCAATCCTATGCCATCCTTACCTCCAAATAGGTGTCCAAATTCATAAGGAACAACATCATTTGCCGATATGGTGTTCCACATGAAATCATAAGTGACCATGGATCCCACTTCAAAGCCGACACAACCACCCTTCTCAAAAGCTACAAAATCCAGCACCACAAATCATCCCCTTACCGTCCCCAAACCAATGGCGCAGTAGAGGCCGCCAACAAAAACCTCAAGACCATCATTGAAAAGATGGTAGAAAACTACAAAGATTGGCCCATAAAACTCCCATTTTCCCTTTGGGAATATAGGACATCCATAAGATCCTCTATGGGAGCAACGCCTTACTCCCTAGTCTATGGAATGGAAGCAGTTCTACCCATAGAAATCCAACTCTCCTCCATGCGCATAGCCTTAGAAGGTGAAGTTCCTGAAACCCAATGGTTACAAGCCCGCTACGAGGAGCTCATCTTCACGGATAAAAGACGCCTACAGGCCTTAGACCATTCTCACATGTATCAACAACACATGGCAAGAGCATTTAACAAAAAGGTTCGACCACGAAATTTAAAGGAAGGGGACTTAGTTTGGAAAGAATTACGAGCCCCAGTTACTGACCCCAGAGGGAACTTTTGACCAAACTGGTCCGGACAATTTATCATCAAAGATATCCTATCTGGAAGCGTCGTCAGACTCATGGACATTGATGGCATCGAGTTCAGCCAGCTCACCAACATGGACCAACTAAAGAAGTGCTACGTCTAAAAAAAAATCGAAAATCTCAAAAAAAAAAAAAAAAAAAAAAAAAGGAGAAAAGAGAAGTACACAACTTGGACGAACTACGCTGGCCTGATTTTACACTAGATACGTAGGTAACCCTTTCAAAGGGGCCCGGCCAAAATCAATCCAAAAATTCCTTTCAACTCATTAAAAAAAAAGAGGGTATAATCTTTATTCAAACTAAACGAACAAACTTACATTGCAAGAATTAAAAATTTTTTAAGGAAATAATGCAACTATGAGGGTTTAAGCTAAACAAATTCCTATTATTATTTTTCCTTTGAAAACTAGACTTGCTTTCCTAGAAAATTACTTTAATCCTTCTTCCCTTTAGAAGGCATCGTTGAAGAGTTCTTTGAAGGACCCTGACTTGAGGACGACCTGTGATCGCTTCCTTGAGCTGGAGGCTTGTCTCTCTACAGTACATGATAGTCTCCCGTTCGAGACAATTCCTTCCTTTTCTTGCCTCCTGTTCGTGAGTCATTTCTAGGTTTTAGTTGGTCCCACTCCTCATGACGAAGGTCTCGTCTCACTTCTCCATCACTGTAGGAAAGCCAGTTCAGGTAGGTCGCAGAAACCTGAGTTGGGACAATCACCCGAGGTACAGCCCAACAATGCCGGCTACGCCAATACTTTCCCCACTCCACAACAAATTCAGTTGTTAAGGCTAAAACATTTGGTCTTGTAGTCTCTTGACGGGGGATCACCTGCTTCAAATCATATTGCCTCATGACCCTAGAGGGAAAGAAGAAAGTGGTCCTGTAAAAACCAAGTACGGTAGTATGGAGGATCAGGTCATCACAAGCTACTAAGGAAGTCAAGTTCCACCAGGGCACATGCCAACGGATAATAGGTCCCGCCAGGAAAAAGTCATCCCATTCAGAATATAGCCTTTTCCTAACCAGAAAGCTAGCAGGAGTATAGGTTTTCTTTGACCAAGTCCAAGGAACATGAATAATCAAATTACCTGGCGACTCTATCAACCTCAGATGCTCGCATAACCAGATTTGAAGCAGCAGAAGGCTGCCAGAAAAAGCTTGGGTAGGAGAAACATTCAATCTATCAAGCCCAATAATGGTTTCCCCTACGACCAGGTGCAAAAGAGAATGTCCCTCAATCATTTGATTAACCACTCGCAGCAATGAGGCTCTACCCAAGGTGGAAGATTCTGCATTAACAAACAGTAGCCGGTTTAACGGGCATAGCACGAAGGCCTGCCGACGACAACGTCTGAATATTGCATCCTTTTCAGAAGAAATAGCGAATTTTTCGCAAAGTTGAACTAAGTCCACGTCAACACCAAGCACCATCTTTTTGGCTTCTGCAGATGATAAACCCAAGGATTTCCTGTATTGATGCCTAAAACCATCTCTCACATAAGACACAGCTGGGGGAAGAACATCAGGCATATTAGTGATCGCAGCAAATTCCTCAACCAAAGGGCATAGTTCAGAGTTACCAGAACGAAAAACATGCAAGTCCGGATCCCAATAATTCAAAGCAGATCGAAGAAGGGGCCACAGTATTTTGGTTGGTTTTAAAGTCAGCAGAGTAGAAACGTGAAATGGGGCTAATTCAAGTTTGTCTTCCACGGTCAGATTTTTGCACCAGGCATCGAACAGATCTTCAAAGGATTTCACCATGGTAGAAAACTGGAAAAGTTTGGGAGAGATAAGGTCTACAAAAAAGAGGTACAACATCAAGCATCCTCAAAATCCTATTTATAGGCAGAAACACGGGCTAAAAAATCAGAAATCCACAGAAAAGCCCCAAACTAGAGCCGTCAGCAGCACTGGTCAGCGCCGCTAGCAGCCCAGACCCTGGCCCGGTCCGAATTTCCCTTTTGCTCCAGTTTGCTCTTTTGATCCAAACGACCCGATTTCAGCCCAGTTTTAATACCCGCGCGGAATTACCAAGCCCGAGACTCTCTTAGATTTATCTTTTTTTATTTTTCTTTCTTTTTCTTTTTTTAGGAGGTGTAATATGTGTAAATTTTGCTTTTTCCTTTGCAATTTTTACCTTTTTTTTTCTCTTTATTCCCTAAATTATGGTATTGTCCTATCTCATAACACGTTGCATAATTAGATCAGACGGGCATAATTGAGCCATCATAGCATATCATACATATCGAAAATGTTGCAAAAAAAAACAGGAGTTCAAAATTCTAAGTTCAATGTTTACAAAAGAGGCCCAATACTGCTCAACCGGAATCATAGCTGTCAGCTTCATCATCAACAGACGACCGCTGACCATAGTGCCCGATCGAGTAATGGAGAGAAGAGCTATATATGGTCATACTGTTCTCAGGTCTCATGTCCCGCCCATCAAACGCTGGGGCCCGCATAGGGGTACCTGCCGAAAACCCCGAGGCAAAGAAGTTCGCCGTGGCCTGACTAGCGAAATCCATAGCCACATCCTGATGAGAAGGCCCAGCATATGACACATCCCATCCAGGGGCGTCCCGCCAACCTCCAGCCAAGGGCGTAGCAACAGGCGGCCTATCAAGAGAAGGACGGAAATTAGCAGGATAGAACATCTCAGGAACATACGGGACAGAAGGTCCGAGCGCCTCATCAATAGGAGGCCTGGTCACCGCCACAGGAGGGGAACGAGCTATAGACGGTCTGCTCGCCGAAGAAGCCCTCGCGGTGAAAGAATGGCGTGGTCCTACCGAAGACGAAGACTGAGACATCTGCGGATAATCAAAGTTAAAATGTTAAGTTAAGCACCTCACTTAGCTAAGCAAAAAAAGGAGAGAAGCAAATTTACTTACATCAACAATCTTAGACCGAGAACTCTTCCCCTTGCCCATCACTCGACCATAGCCTTTCCTCAACAGATGAATGAGCTTGAAGACTTAAGAGGTCTGCTCCCGGTTCAACTACAAAAAAGGAGAGAGAGAGCCACAAAATAAAGCCAACACTCAAAAGCAAGCACACGTATAAAAGAGAGAGAGAGAGAGAGAGAAGAAGGCTTACCCCCGTGCAACCATCAGGCAAGGGTACACTCTCCACCGCTTCCCCGTCAGCAATATGAAGAGGGAACTCCTCCACTATGCGTCCCCCACTCTCACCAAAATACCTCACCTCGTTCGTCGGCAAGGT
This sequence comes from Tetragonia tetragonoides, assembly GCA_038025085.1. Classification (NCBI taxonomy): domain Eukaryota; kingdom Viridiplantae; phylum Streptophyta; class Magnoliopsida; order Caryophyllales; family Aizoaceae; genus Tetragonia; species Tetragonia tetragonoides. The sequence goes on from CM076153.1 coordinate 31,982,414, forward strand.
CACGCTTTGGGGCTGACCACGAGGAGCTCTAGAATGACACTTCCTAGGACCCTGAGGAGCTAGACGATCCACCTGCAAGATACAAGAAGTCAGTATATTACACATACAGTTAAAGGATGCAGATAAGTTTCTTACCTCAGAAGTAAGGTCCGACATCAACCGATCCAAGCAGTAAGCCAGGTACATGGCAGTACGGTCTAAACCAACGATCTCCGGCACAAGAAACTCCTGCGCCACCCTGCCACGAATCACGACCCCCAGGTCTCGCACACTCAGACCACATAGGTAGAACATGGTCAACGAAGGATCCTTCGGAACCAAATGGGTACCCAGAGAGGGATAGACCAACCGAGTCAGACGATCCCCCAAGTACCATACAAAGCTGAATGGCCCCTCGAAGACCACTCGTAGAGAAGATACCCTAAAAGACCCTAGGGTAATGTGGGGAGGAACCCCAGGAACATCATCAAAAGCAGACCATGACACCTGCAGATTACCAATTCAAAATTCATTCACACAAAATGAACAAAAGGAATGCACAAGTCAACAACAACGTACCGTAGACGCATCATGGCTCTCGAAGGTGGCCCGAAAATGCTCCAGAGAAGTAAACGGATGGGCATCCCTACCGACCTATCGTGAACCTAGAGGGAACATCCTCAAACCAGGACGATGGGGACCGAAAGCTGAAAAATACTCAAAGAACCACAGCTGCCACACAAGCGAACAAAAAGAATAATTTCCACAGTTGAGCATAGGCAAAAGAGAGGAATGACAAAAAAAAGAGAGAACATACCTCTAGTATCCTCCATGGACCCGTGATAGACGTCCTCTCACTCGTCTCCTTAGGCCTACAAGCCCGACGACACCACTTCACCAAAGAAAAGTAAGCAGCAGCACCAAGGTTGTACTCATGCACCTTGGTTAAATCTTCCAAGCATGTAAAGAAACCGACTTGACACACGCTCGTCTTCTGAGCAAAGATCGTCTACCCCAGCAAGCAAGTCAGGAAAATGCGAGTCCTCTGCTCCTCGTAGGCCCCTGCTCTACTACGGCCTCCCATAGCCGCGCTAAAGAAACCCGATCCTTGTTAAAGTGAATGGATACGGGTCCATAAAGCTCCAACAGAGTGTCACTCCGGCGCAAGTAGTTCGCGTAGTATTGAATACGACGCCCTCCAAAGGATAACTCCTTCAGCACAACAAACTGATAAGGGGTAGGGAACATCTCTCCAACAGGGGTATGGAAAGTGTTCGTGGAATCCCAAAACCTCTCCAGTAACCCCTGAGCAATAATCCTGGAATCCCCCGATTGACAAGCAGGGATAATAGTCAGAAACTCGTTGAGACCCGAGCCCAGTACCAAATTCCTGGCCCCCTCCGAGAAGGTCTCCAACATCATAGCCCAATGGGAAATAGTCTCATGAGCCTGCAGCAAAACCCCGACACCCTAGCCAACAAACAAATTTCTCAACACCTCATTTGCCACAAATACAGCTAAAATAAACTCCACACAAGTTATATACAGCTGATTACCAACCCAGTACAAAGTCCAATTTGTTCGTGTGTCGAGGCACTAACAGTTCCAATTTTCAATTCAAATATACTGAACACAAAAAAAAACAAAAAAAAAACAAAGAGTGAGTCAGAAAACGTACTAGCTCCCCGTCAGATAAGTGACTCCGTCTATCCGGTAACAGAACACTACGGTTTCAAACGCCAGGAGGGCGCCAATCCAACCGCATAAAAGCATCCTGGTACAGTCGAGCCTCATCCGCGTGACCGGTAGAAGGCCCTCGGGTAGAAGGCAACCCGGTACGAAAAAGGCTCCGGTCATACTCCTTATCACTCATAGGACGCTTCCCTTTGTCTACGAGAGTCATGGGAACACAATGGAGTTTTCTCTCTCTGTCAACCCCTCATTGATAAACTGAATAAGAAGATTAGCAATTGGGCTACTAAATACTTGTCTTACGCTGGAAAAGTACAATTACTAAATTTAGTGGTGTTTGGTCTTCACTCTTTTCTGGGGTACTGTATTTCTGCTACCTAAGGAAGTAATAAAGAAGATAGAGAAGATGTGCAGAAGTTTCTTTTGGGGTTGTAGTGTTGAACAAAAGATAATGACCCTGATTAGCTCGAGCTCAATGTGTAAGCCCTGTGAGGAGGGTGGAATGAATGTTAAAGAAGCTCTAAGCTGGAACAAGGCATTGTACCTTAAATGGCTCTGGCAACCGGTGAATAAACATGAGTCAGTATGAATCAATTGGGTCTGCAAATATTACCTAAAAGGGCGGGAGGTTTGGCTGGTAGAGAGAAAGCAAAATGACTTCAGCATGTGGAAGAAGCTGTTGGACATCAGGGATGAGCTCATTATGAAAGCTGGGGGTTTGGTGCAGGCTGGACATTTACTGAATAGCTGCCTATGATGGGATGAGGCAAGCTGGTACTCATTTTAGATGGCGTCAAACTGTTTGGAGCCCAATGAGTGTGCCTAGACATAAGAGTGACGCTCTGGATGGCCTCAAAGAATAGACTTGCTACTGTTGATAGCCTGATAAATAGAGGCATATTACTGGTGAATAGATGTACACTCTGCAAGTAGTAGGAGTTGGAAACATGCAACCATCTCTTCTTTAAGTGTCCCTTTGTGCTGGAAATATGGAAATATGGGGGAAACTACTAAGCTGGATGAAAATTGGTAGAGGATGCCTGGGGATGAACCAAGAGCCTAGATGGTTCAAGGAGTGTAACAGGGAAAAACAACGAATAAAGCAAAATCAGAAGAGCTTCTCTTGCAGCTACGGTATATGAAGTTTGGTGTGAAAGAAATTCCAGAATATTTGGTGACAAGATCAGAAGTGCGAAGCAACTTGTACAAAGAGTTCAGTCACTTGTTTGTGTTCATTTTTTAGCTAAATTCAATGTGAATGAGCTTGAGAGCATATTACAGTTGGGGGTAGTTTCCGTCTGTATAGTATGCAGTAGTTTTACTGATTCACTTGATCTTTATAGATTGATTTAGTCAGAGAGCATCACTTTGGTGTCCCTTTGGAAAATGGAATATAAGCTCTAACATTTTCGCAAAAAAAAGGAAAACATATCATTACATGAAGTTTTTTAGCTATACAAATTAATTAATTGAATTTTTCTTAAACATAATAATTAAGTAGAATATTCAAATGTTCGAGGATGGCTCTTTTATTAAAAGAGCCCATAAAATTTGTTCACGTTCATGTATTTGCATTTATATAGTCAAGCTCGGTCAAAATTCGAGTTTGGTCAAAACTCAATCATAAAGCAAGCAAATAGACACGATGACTTTACCACCCGACTCGACAAACTCCTTTACACAAATTACAATCCTTACTAGTTAACATAATTGAGATTAGAAGGAAAATTCAGGACAATACATTATTGCCATGTGGACCCTCCTCCCGTAGCTAGTGGGTGTTGTAGTAGATGTATGTATCTAGGTAGTTTGCTAATGCCTAATGATTATTTATACTTTGCGTTTCATTTAAATGTAGGCCAATGATTATTTATACCATCAATTTTTTCGGGAGTTTTGTTTTTTATTTTTTGGTTCAAGGTGAGTTGAGAATCTTTTTGGAGGTGAAAACGGCAAAATATTTTTTGAGGTGATCAGGGGATTAATTGAAATATTAGGGGTTAATTATTGTGAGAGAAAATGTGAAACAGAGGTATGATTGATTGAAGAAGGGATAGAGAGAGAATGGAGAGAGAAAGGAAGGGTGTGAGTGTATTAATAAAATATACTAAATTAAAGTTGCAATTTTTAATTTGAAAATGGCAAGAATACATATTAAATATAAATGACTAATATTTTAATTAAAGATTCCCTCCAGAAAATTGAAGTATTTTTGGTGTATTTGTTGCGGGTGTAATTTTATTTTTTTTTGGGTGCAAAGTCGCGGGTGTATTTTTGATATATCCGTATGTCGTCTGAACAACAAAATATACCAATGTATGTGTCGAGCGGATCTCATTTTATATACCACTCTTGTTAATTGGCCTATAAATGTAAGCATTGGTAAGTTTTGCTCTAGCTTTAAGGTAAGGATAAGGAGGTATATCATAACTTTCTGACATTTGTCGTTACTTTGTGGGGGGCAAAAGGATGTGCGATCAACTGGGGTGTAATAATATGGAAGTATAATGATAAATAAGTGTTATAAAATTCATTTAATTTATGAACGATGTATGTATTTATGTGGAGAAAAAAGCAAAAAGCAACAATGATACATTTATGAGGGATAAGAGTATGTCTCAACATTCAATTGTTACACTGCACAAACTATGATCCTTAGTTGGTAGGACTCTTTTGGTTAACTCCACTTTAGCTGCTATACCGAATTATTATATGCAATGTATGGGGTTACCTGCTAGTGTTGTGAACCCTAGACATAATGTTGTGAAGTCTTGTTGGAAACTGATGGAGAACACTAATTCCCTAGCAGTTAAAGTGCTTAAGAGTAAATATTTGGTTAAAAGAAAAAACCCAAAAATATTTGCCACAGGTTCTCACTATTGGAAAAATCTTGATAAAGGGTGGGATTCTTTCTTTAGTAGCATCCAGTGGGTGGTAGGGAAAGAGACCAAAATTCCTTGTGGCATGAGAACTGACTGGGAGTTGGGTGCCTCAGATCATTGATTATTGGTCCCCTCTTGGAAAATGAAGGGAACCTTTGCCTTGCTGATGTTCTTCTCGATTGGGGGTGGGATTGGGCAGGTTTTCCTTTGAGTTTCCTGTCAACGTGAAGTCTCTGATGACTGAAGTGCATTTGAATCCCCTCACTGATGATTTTCCTGCTTCTTCTTATGCTGTGTTGGGTTTCTTTGACAGTAAAAAGCTTTATAGTGATTTACTTGAGGATGAGGGAATTAATAGCAAGAGGGACATGAAATGGATTTGGAAGACTCCCACTATTCCAAAGATAAAATCTTTTATTTGGCTTGCTGCACAAGACAAAATTGCACATGCTTCTTTACTTTTTACCAGAAAAATAAGTGATAGTGCTCAGTGTTCTGTTTGCAAAAGTGCGTGTGAAAATGCTTTACATCTTGTGAGAGATTGTGCTCCTGCTAGAGTTGTTTGAAGCCCCTGTAGCTGATACCTTTTACAACCACATTCTCCTTGATTGGCTCAAACCTAACCTTACTTGTTCAAAAACACTTCTTAACCTTTATCTGTGTTCTTACTAATCAAAAAAAAAAAAAAAACAATTATGAACTATATCATTTTGAGGTGTTGTTATGCAATTTGTAAGTAGTCACTGTAAATGAAACAAAGAAGCTAGCCTGACAGAAACTTTTTTTCTTCTTTCATTTGTAAGTAGTTACTGTCAATGTATGCAATAACTAGTCACTGTCATTTATAAGTCATGAAATTTGTAAGTAGTCACTGTCATTTGTAAGTTATGCAATTTGTAAGTAGTCCAATGTAACTGATACCTTTCATTTTTTTTTCTTCTTTTTCCTACAGGGTTTTGGTGAAACAAGAGCGTATACTCAAGAACAAATTGATGAGATTCGAGATCTTTGGACAGGATTTTTTATACGTGATTGTATGTGAACTAGTGAACACTTGGTATGTGTAGTTTTATTTTAAAGGAAGACATTTAATGTAAATAATGGAGATGGATTTGTTTAATGGAAATCTATTGAGGTGTTATATATTGTGATGGCTTGCTAGCTAATTTGTTGCGTTTGGTGGTACGGTGCACTTGTACATGATTTGTGGCGTTTGGTGGTCAGTGCACTGGTGGTATGAAGTTTGTTGGTGTTTGTGTTGGTTGGTGCACTGGTGGTATGATTTTTGTTGGTGTTTGTGTTGGTTGGTGCAGTGGTGGTCAGCCGGTATGAATTTTGTTGGTGTGATAGATGTTGTACAGTAGCATGTTACGGGGCTGCTACATCAGGTTTTTTTGTGCTGCCTGGCTGCAAGGGATGGATGTACAGGGGATTGCAAAACAAATTTTATTTATATAAAAAAAAAAAAAGAAATTGGCGTCGGTTGACTAAGACCACCGACGCCAACAATTACGCGCCAATTTTTTTTTTTTTAAATCTGAAGGGAATAGGTGTCGGTCTTTTGATTAACCGACGCCTATAGTAAGCCTTTTGGCGTCCGTTAATCAATACAACCGACGCCTAACAACCCAATAGGCGTCGGTTACTTGAACCACCAAACGAGTACGATACTAATTGGCGTCGGTTGTTCTAAAGAACCGACGCCAATCACCATACCATAGGCGTCGGTTCTTCAGACAACCGACGCCAAAAGCTCTTCTGGCGTCGGTTATTTAACCGACGCCTATTCTCTGAAGCATTGGCGTCGAGGGCGTGGGCGTCGGTTCTAAACCGACGGCTAATGGGGAATTTGACCGACGCCTATAGCATGTTTTGTACTAGTGTGCGGTCACACTGCACAAACACTAAAGGTTAAGGGTTCGATTCTCGATCATCATGAATATAGAGCAACTTTAAATTTCTCGACCAACTGTCCTATTTTTTGAGGTACCAATAAATCAGCGTGGGTCACTGTGATGGACAATGTATAACATTGTGAACCAAAAAAAAACTGTGACCGGCCTCATCAGGCCTCAAGTCTCAACTCCCTTCTACGTAGTTGTATGGATTAATATTAGCTGAACTAGCTGAACATAGAAAGGGCATCATTCCACATGCACTGCCCCCCAACAGTCTTCGATCCATCCATCCGATCGACCATACATATACTACTTTTTAGTTTTCATAGATGACAGTGCCCATGCAAGCAGATGACTGTACCATTTTCCTGGGTCCCCCTGGTGTCTATGGTCACAAAAAGTACTCATATTGACAGGCTTCACGGACGGCATGGTATTTAGAAAAATATTGCCTCGATCTTGTAATTAATCTGTACTTAATCTTAAATTTCATTTCCTTTTGTTTTCTCCTGTTAGTCGATGCCTTTTTTCATACCCAATAGGCCAATAGAGTCCTACTGTAATTATGGTGCAATCATGTTGACGAAAAGACTATAGAAAGGCAAATTACCTTTTCCACACCTTTTCAATCCCATCAACATCACGATTTACACACTTGCAAAAAAATTCCACCCCAGCCTTTTTGCATTTCCCTACTACCTATGCTTCAAGTTAATTAAGCAAAGACAATAATTATATCACTCCATTAAACATTAAGAACAATTAAATGAAATACGTATATATCACCTTAAATAGAAAGTTAACTATTGTGCTTTTTTTCCACTGAAATAATGATGCATAACTCAACGACTAAACTCGATCTTGGATGATCAGTTTTGAATCTCTCTTAAACTCTCGAAGTAATAAACCCTCTCACAATATAAACTGTAATAGAAGTTTAATATTGAAAAAAGGACTCAAAGCACAAGGATATACACTCCTAAAACAATGAGATTTGAGGATAAAAAGAAGCAACACTCTTTGTGTGTTTAATTTCATTCAAAATTGTCGTCTCATTATAATGTTGTCTCTACATATATATATAGGGAAAAGAAGACTCCCTAAAAGACCTGGGAAGCATCTGGAAAGCATCCTTGCTGCTCAATGCTCGCAAAGAGTCGTTGGAGGACCACAAGGTGCACCTACTTGGCGCACAGTAAGCTTGAAAGCGACAGTTAGCTGCTACCTTATACTATTTGACCAGTAAATTAAATGCTCTGATTTAATGGTCCCTTAAGTCTTTCTCTCTTAGCATGTGACTTCTTATCCCTTTGAGTACGTGGCCTAAGCTATTACCAAGCTAGAATACAGATAACAAAAGCAAACTCAGCTTAATTAACACAAAAAATACAGTACAGATTAATTTGCGACTAGGATGCATGCAGAATGTAATTAAATAGTAGCCCGTACAATTTGACTTTATTGTAAGCATTCTAAATGATAACTTAGGACTTTAGATAGCCTTCTTGATCAAGGTGCACCCTTTAGTCCGATTAGGGTCACCATTGAGTTCATTCAAATGAAAGAAATATATATATATATATATATATATATATATATATATATATATATATATATATATATATATATATATTCTTGTACCACTTGCTTCGCCGGAGTGTGTAATTCACTCTCCTTTCTAACTGCTTGTATGATCGAAATATTGAATGTTAAGGGCTTTGTATGACCATTTTTCAACGTCGATGGCCTACATAGCCAAGATGAACAATGTTTTAATTGCTTATATAACCTTTGTTGATGTAATTTTGGTGTTCCTATTCTAGTTATAGTCTCTGATATTGTACAGGCTGTTACACTGGCAGGCCTTGGCTTTGTAACTATTTTTTCTGAGGTTATCACTTTGATATTCCTTGAAAGGGGGAAATAAAAGTTACCATTTTTCAAAAATGAAAAGTCAAAATGTCACTAGTGATCTCGCGCCAGTTTAGTAATTTTTAGTTCAATTCAATAATATAAAGTTTACTTCATTATTATAGTGATAGGCATTCAGTTTAGCATAGTGGTGTTTAATTAAGATTCATACTTTTTCACTCACATTACTATTCAGTTCAACTCAATTCAATTTATTAATGATAGTTAGTTATATTCAGTGGTGTTTAGTGCGTGTTAAGAAGACACCCCAAGTATAGGAAAAATAACAATATTAGCTATTAAGCCTTAGGAGTTGGTGCATGGGGAAAGACATAGGGTGTGTTTTGTAGACCTTATCCCATCAGTTCACTTTAGCTCAGTCGTTCTGTTTAGTTCAGGGGTAATTTTGTGCCAGTTCAATGGTTATCAATTCAGTTTAGTGATCATCAATGTTCAATTCAGAAACATACATTTTGTCTCGCATATTAAGTGGTACTGGTGTTCAATTCAGTTCATTGGGGTTCATTTCAGTTTAGTGGTGTTTTATTTAGTTCAGTTCTGTCCAGCTCGTTTGAGCATTCTTTAGATCGAGCTTACCTAGTCAGTTCAATTTAGTTCACGAGCGGTCTCGTGATAGTTCAATGATTTCAGTTCAATTCAATAATGCTCAATTCAATTCATCAGTGGTGTTTAGTTTAGAAACATACATTTTGTCTTACATAAAAAGTGGGTTCGATTCAGTTAAGTTGTGTTCATTTCAATTCAGTAGTGTTAAATTAAGTTCAACCCTAAAGAACACACTCATACATTACCAATTAAACCAGTTATTTATGCTTCTTTAAACTAATAAATATTTGATAAAATTTGCAGTAAAAATATACACCTAGCTAAAACGAACAAATTGAATCTCCTACAAAAAAATTGAAACCAAATCCAATTATTTCCATTAGAAACGGCTAATAACCTTGCATGGTACAATTATTAACCTTGATGTGGACATAGATCAAATGTGCCACTATATATTAATTTGAAATTCAAAAGCCAAGGAGGACATAGCTAAAAGACAACAAGAAAGACACTTTGCTAGTCCCAGTAATCTATACATTCTGGGAACAACCCACAAGCAGCTACCAGCCTGCTCACAACCCCAAAACCTAATCCTCATTTCTTTTTTCATCACGAGACACATAGGGAGCGATCAGATCAGTTGAAAGTTAGTGGCCCCGCCAATTTAAAATCTATGCCTTAAGAGAGAGAGAGAGAGAGAGAGAGAGAGAGAGAGAGGGCATGTTTTAAGGGTTAGATAAGAGAAGACGACGAGGTCATTCTGTTTAGCTTTCATGGTATTTTGGTGTTTTCCCAGTGCAGAAATAAACTCTTCCCAACCTCACTTACAGAAACATATATAGCATAGAACACATAATACTACAAGCAGTATAGTATAAAATTAGTTAGTATATTTTTGGTTGTTTTTGGGGGGTTTCAGTTTGGGGTTTTCTTGTTTCTTTTGGCATAATCCGAGGGAGAGAAGTCAAAACATTCCAATATACCACCCAGAACAAACATACCATTAATCAGTCCTTGTTGGTTTCCTTAGCTTGCTTGCTTCTAAATTTAAGTGTTTTTAATTTTTTTGGAAGTTAGTTGTGTGTAGTGAGTATTGTTCTGCTTGGAGTTGAATATAATGAATAATATTCATCAAGCTGCTATTGGAGATGGGTTTTCTTTGCCCCCTTCCATTAGAGGGTTCCCTCAAGATCAACACTATGCACAAGAGCCGAGCCCGAACCCGAACGCTAACCCTAATAATCCCAAGCCTACAAGCAATAATCCAACGACCACGGTCAAGAAGAAGAGAAATCTACCAGGAACACCAGGCAAGTTAACTAGAGTACTACCCTTCAATCGCCTTATACACGACGACTCCTCTCCCTTCAATTTCACTAAAAAGTTTGTGAAGTTAACTTTTAAGGTAGAAGTTTAGGACCAATTTAAATTTCACCGATAAGGTCTTAGTCTAATGGTTAAGATTGAATACTGCAGCCATGTTATGTTAGCAGTCTACACTCTGTAGACACCTGACACGACTGGCCGGTTTGCTCAATAATTTTGTGGAACCAATAATTTTTATAAATGTAATTTTAATCTAACACTTTATTTCCATTTATGTGAACAGATCCAGATGCGGATGTCATCGCCTTATCGCCAAAGACGCTCATGGCAACAAATCGATTCATATGTGAGATATGCAACAAGGGATTTCAAAGAGACCAGAACCTTCAGCTCCATAGGAGAGGCCACAACCTCCCATGGAAGCTTAGACAACGATCGAACAAAGACGTGATCAAGAAAAAGGTGTATATATGCCCCGAGAAGTCGTGTGTTCATCACGATCCATCACGAGCCCTTGGTGATCTTACTGGGATCAAGAAGCATTTTAGTAGGAAACATGGTGAGAAGAAGTGGAAATGTGAAAAATGCTCCAAGAAATATGCAGTGCAATCAGATTGGAAAGCTCATACCAAGACTTGTGGTACTAGGGAGTATAAGTGTGACTGTGGCACACTTTTTTCTAGGTAATTTATTTTTATTCTCTTTGTTTTCATTAATTTGGTCTGTTTTTTTCCCCATAAATGTTGAGGAATATAATGTATGTAATAAATGGTCGATCATAAAAACTTGTATAAGACTGTCTTAAGGTGAGACAGGGTGATATTCGTAAAAAAAACCAGGGTGGCTTGTGGGCAAGAAACCACCCTTATTTTACATAATAAAAATCACTACATCCCATCGTGAAATGGTCTTATATATACCAGACTTATTGATAAATGATTTGGTGGTGTGACATGGTTTTAAATTTTTGTAGGAAAGATAGTTTTATCACGCATAGAGCTTTTTGTGATGCCTTGGCTGAAGAGAGTTCTAGGACAATAACTTCAGTCGGACCTCCAAGTAGTAGTCTTAGTTTCAAGAATGACCCGATTAGCAAATCAACTCTTAATTCTCATCAACCTGCTGGATTTCACGGGTTGCAAGATGCTGCTGGTATTTCTCAGTTCAACCCGCTTTTCCGGCCAGATTTTAGTAGCATGGCTGGTGGAAATCCTCTTTGTGGCGGTTAGTACTCTACCTTCATCCTGTTGCTAGTTTTCTAGTAGGTTGTTTGACTTGTTTCTGGTAGGCTATTTATTCATTTTTATTTTTATTTTTTTGGTCTAAGAGAACACTACGATAAATTTACCTATAATAAAAAAGGTAAATTCGTACCTAAAACCTAATATACTCAATTACTCTACTCAATTTTAACCATCATTAGCCCAAGAACTCACTAGCTCTATATGTATAGTCAAAGAATCAACATCTTATTGCACAAAAAAATAAAGAGAATAATCAACATCATATCATTTTAATTAGTTAGTTCTAATGGAGGACTAGTGGAGTAACTTTAAAAACATGTGCATCCCGTTGATAATATTGTACAAGTGTTATTATTGGTAAATGAGATATATAGATGCATTATATAGTTAGTATATGTCATTTACGGAGTATCTAGTTCATGTGGAATTAACATCGTTTCTTAGAAATTTGTACATGAACTTATTAGGTATATGCAATGCATAAAAACTTATCTAATACGATCTAGCTAATTGTGAGTCTATTGTTACATTTTGAAAAAAAATGTCCTTTTCGACAAAAAAACGTGTAGTAAAATAATAATATTACATTTTGAGTAAAATGCATTACTTTAAGTAGCCTTACCATAAAAGAAAATTTAGCCGTTGTATCATTGGTAATCAATTTAACAATCTTGCCATTTAATCTTCTTAAAAAAAAAATAATAATTGGTCATATAAGGAAACGTAAAGATTTTCATGGTCCAAACATAAAAGGAAAGCGTAAAGATTTCAGTGGGAATAGAGGGAGTAACAGAGATGAATTTTGAGTAATTGCCTAATTGGCTCTTACTTATGCAAGGATGTTTCTGATTTAATTTGTTTGTAGGTTTGCCTGACATGGTGCAAATGGCAGCAAATAACCTTTTTGGCTCATCCTCTTCCATTCCTAATTTTGCGAACAACAACCAGTTTTCACTCTTAGACAGGACTTCTACCCCAACATCATCAGCTTCAAACTCTGCAAACCTTTCCCTATCCTCATTCCCTCTAGCACTAAAAACCGAAGGAGGAAACAACAACAACAACAACAACAACAACAACAACAACAACATGGTCGAAAACCTGTCAATGTTTTCAAATGATCTCAACAACCAGAACAATCAATCTTCCCCGTCATCAAATACTCTGACTACCCCAATGTCGGCCACCGCCCTTCTACAGAAAGCAGCTCAGATGGGCTCAACAAGGAGCAACCCTTCTTTTTTTGGCACATCTCTTGGAGTAATGATGACAAGTTCATCCTCTAACAATATTAACACTGAAAGACTAAGTGCTGGTAATGGTAGCGGTGTTGGTGTTGGTATTGGACCAAGTATGAACTCAAATATGGGGTCTTCATCAGTAGCGACTTCTGTAAGCGAACTTGATCAACTAATGATGCAATCAAGCACAAATTTGCAGACAGATTCAATTCAGCTCAAGCTTCGTCCAAGCTCGAACAAGGCGGAAAATGGTCTAACTAGGGATTTTCTTGGCATGGGAGCTGCCGATAATGGAAGTGGTCACCCATTTTTGCCTCATGAGATAGCCAATTTTGCTTCAATGAGCTCAACTATGGGAATCAACTATTTTGGGAACGAGTAAGCATCACAACTTGTTTAGCTACCCAGCAGCTAGCTAACAAACAAGCACATATTATACACTAACGAGTGGAGTAGGCCAACTCTCCCAAATAAGTCACATGCTCACGATATACATGCTCACAGATCGTCTATTGTGGTAACTACTTTTCAATTGTGCTTGTATATGAGACCAATTCAAAGAAAAAAGAGGTTATTATTTGAAGATATATGAGTCACTTTATTATGAATAGTGATAATTGTTTTTGAAAGTAACTATCATCTCACCCGAAATTATAATTACCGTTTTATATAGGCTATGTTTGGCAAAATTAACTATAGATGTAACTGTCAAGTGTTATTAAATGAAAGAAATTAGTAGAAAACTGCTAAAAAGTGATACATAAGGCTTATACACTAGCTGTAGCTGTAGCTGCAGGTAGAAGCTTGCAAGGATAGCTTTCAAAAAATTAGTTGTAGCGGTAACTTTAGATAAAAAATCTAATGACAAACCGTTTGGTATCAGAGAGTAAAAAACACTAACTGCAAGATTTAAACTGTAGCTTTTATTAAAAAACTAGTTATTCGTGCCAAACATAGCCATAGTATATGCAAGTTTAACTTTGTGTTACAGTTTACCATCGGGTTGGAGAAAAGAAAGGTTCTCATATTCTGGCGGTAAGAAAACAAGTGGGGTTGGAGTCATGCACGTTGTCGTAGTTTTTGTTGTTATGTTCGTGTGTGTTATTGGCTTTTCGGATTTAATTAGGCAATTTATATTTATTTATATTTTATTCTAGCTTTAGCTGTTGGGAGGAGGCACAGAAAACTATGAGATTCGTTGACTGTTCGTTAAAGTTATCCAGCTGGTCTCGTCAACGTTTTCTGATTGTATTTTCAGATTTGTTTTTTTTTTCTTTTCTGAAGAACCTTGTATTTTCAGATTTTAAAACGCCATTGTATCACTTCATAAATACTTGTGTGAACTTAGTACATGGGGTACTAATTAACTAAATCTTTTTAAATATGCTTTTTATGACTCTAAATATTTTTAAAAGTGTTCTTAATCCACAGTAGATTAAGTCCACACAAAACATGCTAGTATAACATTTATTTTCTTCTTTTCTTTCGTTTTTTTAATCACATAATATTTGTCTTGTGAAAAACCGTGAGCGAGTAGTATTGAACTCATATTTACAAATTACATGGCAGCATATTTACATGGGACTAATTTAAACATTAAGACACATTTTAGGGTGTGTTTTTTTTCACTTACTAATGTATGGCAGGTTTAGTTTAGTTTAGTTTAGTTTAGTTTAGTTTAATTTAATTTAGTTTAGTTTAGTTTAGTTCAGTTTAATTCAATCCAGTAATCATTTTTTCTCTCACATATTAATATTTAGTTCAATAAAGTTTAATTCAATTTAGTAAAAGCACGTAAATATACTTTTGAAGCATGAAAGTTAAGTTGGTATATTTTTGTAACCTCCAATCTCAAGCTGGGGGGTGGTTGATTTCAAAGCTCATCACCCTCAATCTCATTGATTGTGGGGTACTACTAATGTTATGGGCAATTGCCTACCCCTATTCTCAAAAGTATTAAAAATAACGGTTTTGCTAATGGTTGCCCTAAGAAAAATGCTTAAAATTAACAAAGTCATTTATTATATTGGATTTGTCTCAAAAGTTGCAAATATTCACTAATTTGCAAAAATGTAAACTGCAGATTAACTACTTCTTTTCACACAAGTAAATTGTCAGTATCGAAAATGCCCCTCTTTTATTACCCTCTCTCCTACCAATTTTTTCAACTCTCATTTCTTACATTTCATTCTCCCTCCTCTCAAATAGACGAACCATATAGAGTTCCTCTTTCCTCTCCAACTCCAACCCCAACAACCATCTACTCCCGATTATAAGTCCAAATAAAAAAAAAAATATTCTACACCGCTAGTGGTGGTTGTCGCGGGTCGGGTTTTCTGGCGATGGGAGATGAGAGGGTGAAATGGGATGGAGAGACAGTGGTGAGGCGGGTCTAACTGTCGGAGTGGGCTGGCGGTGAACGGTAAAAGGTGTTGGGGAAAACTACGGTATTTACCCACAATCACAACAACAGATAATCGGAAAAATAAAGTGCAAAAAACCCGAAAACAACACAAACAATTTTACGTGGAAAACCCCTCTCAATTAGGGGAAAAACCACGGTGCGGATCTCCACGCACTGAACAACAATCCACTATGATAATCAAGAGTACAATCGGCAACAATCACAAGATCAAGCAACAAGTAAACAAACTATCTTTGGTATTAGTACAAATTGACAAACTCTAACTCAATTTGGTACTCCCACAAAACCAAAGATACACCCACAAATACCTGTCGATGACCGATCCGAATACTCCGATTACCTTCACCCGAACAAGTCGAATCAACCGTGAACTGAAACAAACCTCTTTGGAGAAATACTCAATTTCTCTCACTCTTTGTTTGTCTCTCACTCACTTGGCTCTCCCTTCTTTCGTTTTGTTTGGGCTTCCTTTTACTGCCAAACTCAATCACTCGGCTATTTCAAAAAACAAAGGGCTTGCCCCTTTTATATTCAATCATCAACAACTAATGAAGACCAAAAGGCTAAGATCTTTTGTTTCCCAATCATCAACTAAAGAAAACCAAAAGGCTTCAGCCTTTTTGTTTTCCCAACTTTTTAACTTCCTTTTTTTTTTTTCTTTTCTTTTTGTTCTATTTTATTTTCTTTACAAAACTAAAATAAAATAAAACACAACTAAATATTATTTGGTATTTGGGGCGTTACCTCAACAAATCCCCCCTCGACCCAAATCACCAAATACTTCCACCTTGTCCGAGAAACGGACCTTCTTCTTGGCCTTGCTCCTCCCTACGCAATGACCCTCAACATAGCACAAGTTGTTCTCCTCCTTCTTTCCTTGCACAATCAAAGTAGCACCACGATACACTTTGCACCACCTTCCCGTACCAATGTATCTACACCCTTGCGATGTCAACTCACCCAACGAAATCACGTTAACACGAGCATCGGGTACATACCTCACATTGTGGAAGGTTCTAGTCACACCACCATGGAGCTCAATGCGGATGCTTCCCATCCCTTTGGCCTTCATCTTACCACTCCCCATGTTGATGTCACCATACTCACCATCTTGGCACAAAGTATCAAACATAGCATGGTCTCTACAAATGTGAACCGAAGCGCCAGAGTCCAACACCCAACTCTCTTGGCTTTCCTTCCCCTCATTGTTACTAGCCAAGAACAACTCCTTATTACCATCACAAGACATAATTACATTAGAGGAACCGCTATCATCATCAATTTTGGTCTTACCCATCTTCTCTTGCAGCTGCTTGAAACTCTTCAAATCATCTCTCATCTTTGGGCAACGACTCTGAATATGACCCTTCTCACCACAATAGTAACACTCTATGTTACTAAAGTCTCTCGCGCGCGACTTCGATCTACTTCTCGGGCCACCTCCTCTTCTCTCATGATTCCTCCCTCTCTCGGACACCTCCGCAGCTAGTACTCTATCTCCTCCATCACTTGAAGAGATACCATCAACCTGCACCATAATCCGATCATTCTCTCTCAACACTGTCATTGCTTCATCTAGTGTAATCTCTGTCCTCCCTACAAGTAATGTCTGCACAATTGGCCTGTAGGACTTAGGTAGTGAAGCCAACAATAACAATGCCTCCTCCTGATCGGAGATCTTCTCATTTGCATTTCTCAACTGACATACTAGCTGGTTAAAGTTATTAATGTGGTCCTGCAACACTGTACCTTGCTCCATCTTTAGCTGGTACAACTCATATCTCAAACAAAGCTTGTTAGTCAGTGACTTTGATGCATATACACTCTGGAGCTTATCCAACAACTTCTTTGGATCTGTCTCAGTCAAGTAATTATACTTGATCTCCGGAGCCATAGCTAATCTAATAGTACTGACAGCTTTCTTCTTCTTCGATGTCCATTGGGCATCGGTCACCTCACTAGGCTTTGTCTCATCTAAAGCCTCATCTAAATTTTGTTGAACCAACAAATCCTCAACCGTACTCTTCCACACAGTAAAATTAATTTTACCATCAAACAAAGGGATTTCAAATTTGGGCACACTACCAGACATGTTACTTGCACAAAATAATTCCTCCTTCAACAAATACAGTAATTTTCCCACCACCGATCCTACAACCAAAGCTCTGATACCACTGTTGGGGAAAACTACGGTATTTACCCACAATCACAACAACAGATAATCGGAAAAATAAAGTGCAAAAAACCCGAAAACAACACAAACAATTTTACGTGGAAAACCCCTCTCAATTAGGGGAAAAACCACGGTGCGGATCTCCACGCACTGAACAATAATCCACTATGATAATCAAGAGTACAATCGGCAACAATCACAAGATCAAGCAACAAGTAAACAAACTATCTTTGGTATTAGTACAAATTGACAAACTCTAACTCAATTTGGTACTCCCACAAAACCAAAGATACACCCACAAATACCTGTCGATGACCGATCCGAATACTCCGATTACCTTCACCCGAACAAGCCGAATCAACCGTGAACTGAAACAAACCTCTTTGGAGAAATACTCAATTTCTCTCACTCTTTGTTTGTCTCTCACTCACTTGGCTCTCCCTTCTTTCGTTTTGTTTGGGCTTCCTTTTACTGCCAAACTCAATCACTCGGCTATTTCAAAAAACAAAGGGCTTGCCCCTTTTATATTCAATCATCAACAACTAATGAAGACCAAAAGGCTAAGATCTTTTGTTTCCCAATCATCAACTAAAGAAAACCAAAAGGCTTCAGCCTTTTTGTTTTCCCAACTTTTTAACTTCCTTTTTTTTTTTTCTTTTCTTTTTGTTCTATTTTATTTTCTTTACAAAACTAAAATAAAATAAAACACAACTAAATATTATTTGGTATTTGGGGCGTTACCTCAACAAAAGGTAAGGTCGCCGGTGGAAGAGGCTGGTGTTGATGGTGGTTGGTGGTGGCCAGTGGAGGATGTGTTGTTGGAGGGAGAGGGTCAGAGGGAGTGTGTGCTGGGAAGAAGAGAGAGAGAGAGAGAGAGAGACGTGCTCCCATAAAACAAAGGGGTGGGGGTTGAGATTTTTGGGGACTCAAAAATAATTAACGGATGGAGAGAGAATAAAGGTGTAATTTGTGAGGGTATTTTTAGTATGTCAATATTTGAAATAATTAGCACAATTACCACCCAAAGAAAAAAAAAATTATTGCGGAAATTTAAGAGAAAATTTAGCAATTAATGAACCTTAAGTATTGCCCTTAGGACAACCATTAGCAAAACCGTAAAAAAAAGGAAAAAATATGAACTTATTTTAGTGCCACTTTAGATGAAAGTTAACGAAAAGTTAATAGAGACTTACTACTGTTAGCTATTAATAAATTGCTTGAATTGTGTTTGAAGGGATGAAAGTGGGAGTATTTTTGTAAATTTTAAAACTTTGGATTACTTTTGTAACCTGTGGAAAATTACGGATTATATATACTTCAAGAAAAAAGAAGCAATTGATTGGCACTTGTACAATTGAGAATTATTGCACATTGGTAATTCATTACTTCTTCTTGGTTGAAGACAGGTTAAAATTATTTTCTTGTAAAACTTTCAAATTATTAGTATAAATTTTCATGATTGTATCGTGGTATCAATGTTATGGATAATTTCTCACCCCCATTTCTAAAAGTATTGGAGGTAAGAGGTCTGCTTCTTTATTGCTAAAAAAGTTATTGTATAGTATAAATCTTTGAACTGTTGAATAACTGAAATTAAAATTGGCTCATTGTTGCACAATAAAATGAGAATCACATGTGATTAGGACTTGCACCATTGAATATTTTTCCACTCCAATAATTCACACCTTCTTTGAAGAAGAAAAGTAAGATTGTTTTCACTAGTGAAACTTTTGACACTGTTGTAAAATTTTAAGTTTTTTAACAATATTAATAAAAACAACAACAACAATAACAATAACAACAATAATAATAATAATAATAATTATTTTAATTAATATAATAATAATAATAATAACAAAAATAAATAACAAAAATAATAATAAAATAAAATAAAATGACAATAGCAATCTTAATGGTTAAAATTACCGATCATAAAGAACCACTTATTGTTTGAAATTTAATTAATTTTCCCCATATGCTCAAGTTGTTCTCATGAGAAAAACCATGATTGTTATGGTCATTGCATATATTTGACAAAAGAATATACAAAATTTTAAACACGATTTTCAAACAAACAATTAAGAAAATGTAAAGACAAAAGCATTGACAAAAAGAAATAAAATGTACGTATAATGACTCCCCACGAAATGAATTGCTAGAGGATAAATTCACGATGCATCTAGCAGCTAAGCTATATTCTTGTGCGTTACTAAAGTCAATGTTCACTACAAGAAATACGAGTTATTGCTACTGCCTTATCGGTTGCAAAAATGGGTTAATCGGTGGGAAACATAGGTTGGCGACTGATTTGTGACCAATCCAAAGAGGCAGCAAATACACTGGTTGCAAATCAAATAAGCAACCAATAAGTCGGTCGCAAAATTTACCGACAAAATATAAAATAATAACCAATCAATAAATTAGTCGCTGACCCATAAAATATTAACAAAAAAATACTTTCCAGCCAATTTTATTGGTTGGAAATGTAACAAATAAAGGGCACAAAAAGAAAGACCCCCATTTGAACCAAAAATACAATCACCAGTAAGTCAGTAACGTAGAACTCATATCAAAAGAGAACTCAGATGTGCCACAAATAAGAGGTGAGAGAGCTCAGACGAAAATTGAACATAAATATATATTGCCAAATAACTGAACATGAACAATTAAGAAAAATAAATTGGAGCATTATGCAAAAAGTGAAAAATAAATAAACCTTGAACATAAGATTCCCAAACTAATGGAATCCCTAAGATTCCAAACCTACTAAATCTAAACAACAACCAATATGAGACGGATGGAAATTGAATTCAAGTAGATACATAGAAAACCAAAAAGAACTACATGCACAATCTAAAAACAAAAATATTTACAAAGCCCTTGGAAATTTATTACTAGATTTCACTTGACCCATCCCTTAATCACTTCTCAACCGCCATTCTTATCCCACATCTGTTTCGATTTCGACTTCAATTGCCAAAATCGATTCTATCTCCACATAATTTCAACCTAGATTATCTTCAATTCGTACTTCATACTCAATTTTTCATCCATGTGTGTGAGAACAAAAAATTCGGCATTTAGCGACCGAAATTAGTGACGAAGGTTCATTCGGTCGCTACATAGCAAAATTAGCGACTGAATTTAGCTTCAGTCGCTTGTTTGAGGAAGCGGTATTCTTGGCATTTTTTCTTTCATTTTTGCATTTTGTTCATATATTTCTAAGCTAAGTATATAAAGCTCCCTTAACCAAATAACGATCCACCCTCAAAGCCACTGCCTCTTTCTCCATTTGCTCTCTCCTAACTCTTAACCTCTTTCTTTTTCATTTTCTTTCTACTAAATCTTAACCTTTTTCTCTTAGTTCTCTCTCTACTAACTTTTCAAATCTACCAACCAGGAGGGACAAAAAAATTTTAACTCTCCATCTTCATCTTCATCTTTACGTTTTCGATCTCCCTAATTTTTCATTCTCCATTTTCTCATTAAATTTTATTCTCAACTATTTTCTCATTAAATTTATTCTCAATCATTTTCTCATTAAATTTATTCTCAACCATTTTCTCCTTCTGTCTACTCTGATCCCCTTTCTCTTTCGATCTGTTCTCAAAGAAGACCCATGATACACAATCGAGTTCTTGAAGAAATTACCAATGGCGTTCGAGATCTATTCACCCATGGCTCGTTCTTGGCAAATTACTCACCCATGACGTTCGCGATTTCTTCACCCATGGCATTCGCGATCTGTTCACCCATGGTCGTCGTCTTGACAAATTCGGCCATGGCTCAATCGATCTCGTAAAAAGAAAAGAGCGGCGACTTGGCCTTTAAAATCTAAGATAGATCTATGATTTAGGAGGTATATTTCGTGTAGTTTGTATATTTATTAAATTTTTGTCTAACTTCAGTATGTTTGTTGTAGATTTCAGTTCTACAATATCCCTTTTTCCCTTCTATAATTGTAGCTTGTGATTTCATTTTTATTTGTTTGCAAGAATTGCAATTCCTTTGTTGTGTTCCTCAGATTCAATTTTTCTTTTTTCTTCTCTATTCTACCTTAATTTTCATCTTTTGTTCTTGATTCTTCAACTTTGGGATGATATGAACTGATGGTGTTCAGATCAAGGTTTGGTTGGTTATGAGATGGGTAACTTTGTTCTTGATTTTGTGCGCATTTTGCTTGTTTTTCCCTTAATTTCCAGATTAGTAACCGATCGGTTACTAATCTGGAATTTTTTTTAAGAAAATTCAATTTAGCGACCAACATTCGGTCGACAGAAATCGGTCGCAATGTTTTGCGACCTAATGTTTCAGTCGCTACTTTTTAGCGTCAAGCCTTTTAGCGACTCCTTGAAATCAGTCGCTAATGACCTTTTGCGATCGATTTTGGCTTATTTGCGACCGATTTAAGCTGTCGCAAAATGGCTATTGTTTTGAAATTGAGGATCACGAGAAAAAGAAGATTAGAAGAAGAGAGAGAAAGGTTGTGGTGGCAAACAAAGAGAGAAGAAGAGAGAGAAAGGTTGTGGTGGCAAACAAAGAGAGAAGAAAAGAGAGAATGTCGGAGGTGGCAAACGAAGAGAAAAGATGAGAGGTCTTAAGGAAGGAGAGAAAAGAGAACTGGATGAGTGGAATTGGTTGTGTGAAGTGAAGATGGGAGAATGGGGAAGAGGAGAGAGGAAAGAGATAAAGAAAGAAAAGGGGACGAAGATATCAAAGGGAAGACGAGCGGTTGGGTGAGGTAAAAACCAAGGGCCACTTATACATGCTCAATTTTCGCCAAAAAAATAAAAGAAAACAGTTTCAGCGATCGGTTATCGATAGCAATCTAAATAATCGGTCGGTAATTTTGCGTCCGATTTCCAATCGGTAGCTAATTTTCCAACTGATATTTAATCCGTTGTAATTTAGTAAATTTTTGACCGTATCGGTCACTAAATCGCGTATTTCTTGTAGTGGATATACACACAAAAATTGTGTCAAACGAGGAGTCCCAAAAGATAAGATTCGAAGGAGATCATCAAGCAGAGTTGAAGTAGGCTAGATGGAACAAGCCATAAAGGCCCCATCACCTCGCACAAGATATTAAGTCCGCAATTCGGAAATAGGCCGACAAGATCTTCATTAACAAGTTTGAAATTTATTGTTTTATAAGTGTAATTATTTGTTTTTATTTTTATTTTTTTATGTTAGTTTATCTAGGAATCTCAAAAAGCCATATATTTTTTGGGGCACTTCGAAAAAAAAGTAAAATTAAAGAGGAAAAAAAAAAGAAGTTATTTGCGCGAACTAGTATGGGGAAGTTGTATGGCACCATCGTTTTGTATTAGGAGACAATTAGGGTGCGTTCTTTTCCACTTATTACTGCTGATTCTCACTGATTGGGTAAGATATTACCACTGATTCCGTAAGGTCCTATCATTTTCACTTATTTCCACTGATTGAGTAAGATCTTGCCATTGATTTTCACTGATTCGGTAAGGTCCTTCCACTTATTCTCACTGATTCAGTATGGTCCTGCCACTTATTTTGTGAGTAAGAATGTGGGTCCTGCCACTGATTCCCACTGCTTGGGTAAGGACATGTCATTGATTTTCACTGTTTGGGTAAGGTATTGTCATCGATTCCCATTGATTGGGTAAGGTCCTTCCAATCATTTGCACTGTTTGGGTAAGGTATTGCCACTGAGTTTTATTAATTGGGTAAGATCTTGCTACTAATTTTCAGTGATTTTTAGTAAGGTCCAATAAATGAAAAACTAAAGAACATATCCTTAATATATCATCAATTTCCAACATGTTAATAATAATCAAACATGGAGATCATTTGATCATAAGAAAACAATGGGAGTACTAATTAAACATGTTTATATGGAACATGAGTTAGTATGTTAAAAGTTGCTCCACTTTTCCAATGACTACGAGCAATTCAGGCATAACATACATTTACTTTTGGAATGTACTATACAATATAGTGTTGACTTTTGCATGAGATTTCAATCAAAATGGCATCCTATGATTATTACCACAATCTTTTCCCGATTAATTACAACTCTTAAAAGGTTCCTTAGGGAAGGTAACCCATCCTAGCATAGGGCACTGCTGTCCCAGCTCTATTCCTGAAACACTGTTGTTTGGGTTGGGCTATCGAAGCTGCTCTTAGGAAGTTTGACTTGTCAAATGCAAAGTCGCCTATACATTTATTTTGTTGGGAGATGGAATGTCTAAGAGTTAGATGTTCGAGAAATTGTAAACTCTTTTTTGGTTTTCACAGTATCACATGCCCTTCTTGGAATTTGGATGTCCCAAAAGTATATACTTCAAAGTGCGCGAAATGACAGACCGTTGCAAAAGGAGACTGTTTGAAAAGGAGAATGATACGTACACCTACTGAGTTCACAATCCATATCTCTTTGTATCTATTTATCTCCTCTAGTTTCATATCTCTCTCTTATATTTTCAAAAAATGACATTTAAGGTAGGAGAGAGATTGGTATAAAGTGAAAGTGGGTTGTCCACCCACTAGGTCAACCAAACATTTTCCATTTGAAAAACAAAACTGAAGATCATCAGTGTGTACAGTTAATACGAAATAAATTTAATTAAATGGGTCCATTATGTTTTTGAATAATATATAACTTTTATTTTCATTAAGGCTCTACTTGGTTAGGCAGAAAATCTTTTTCAACTGAAAATCATTTTAGGTGTAAAATGTATTTTTTTTCATATTTTCCGTTGTTTGGTTATAAGAGAAAAACATATTGCTAAAAAATCTAATTTTCTTTCCTATAATTTTAATTTCAAATATTAAAGCTAAAAAAATAAGTAAAATTTGCTAACATTGTTGCAAAAATCACGAAAAGTTAGGTGGATGAAAAAAAATCATTTCAAATGCCTATCGGAATAAATATTTTACTTAATTGAAGAAGAAATACAATATTAGAAAACGGATCCTAAAATTCGGCCGGAGGCCCGATCTAGTTGGGAGAGAGTCTAATTTTATGGATCGAAGTTCCGACAACCGGACAAGATAATCATGTTTACTATTAGTGTTACGTGGACATAGTGTAAACGGATGGAAAACCGTTTTGACATCTTTTTAAAGGAAAATATTTTCACCATATAGATTTTTAAAGGGAAAGCGTTTTCTCATTTCCGTTGTGTGGTTACCAAAAGAAGGAAAATGGTTTATAGGTGAAAGTGTTTTCCCCATGAAAACCATTTTTCTTCTTTTGGTAACCAAATAACGGAAGTGAGAAAACTGTTTTCCAGTAAAACTATTTTCACCCCAACTAAATGAAGCCTAAATTTATCTTAGCTTCATTCATTCCCCAACTAAACGCATACTATGTTTTATTCGGAACCAATCATTCCCCATTCATAAAGTCCTCTTGTTTAACCATGAGTTAGCTCGAGATAGTGTGCAAACTAGAGTCTTTAAGTCCATGGCATTATTATTATTCAAGGCTTTGCCTTCATAAAGGTCGTAGATGGTACGTCCTTGGTTTATGTAAAGATAAGTATCGTATTTTGGTATGAAGCCAACGGCTTGTCTAGCTTTCTTATAACTCTTCAAGATGAATTATATCTTGCGTGGTCACTAAATAAGAAAATATTGAATGACGTGTCTTATGTGACTATTTGCCTATGTATGAGTGCAATTGAATTTCAATAATTCTTCTAACTTAGGTATGGTTTTCGAAATGGTTGTTATTGGGCTTGGATGTTAAATACTCAGCTATAGATGTCTCTACCGCTGTAGCCGCTAGCGGGTGTCGATACTCTTAGCTGGCGATAGCTTTTTCTCCCGAGTTCTCGCTGTGATACCCCAATATTTTCTTTAGTTATAATATCGATTTATAATTCATTTATAAATAGTTTCGTAGATTTGAATCGTATATTTATATAACGATTCGATTTATTCAAATAATCCATAATAATATTAATTATTATTATGGAAATTTCGTGATTTATAATTATCAAATTTGAGGGATTTAATTAAACTGTTTTGTATATGAATAAGGTTTACTCTTATTGTTTTAATTGGTTTTAATTACCAATTAAATCAGAAAATTATTCCTAAGCCTAGTAGGTTTGACTTTCATTGACTGGGGACCTATATAAGCTAAGAGATGGGCCAATTGATCAGTTTACAAAAACTAAGCCAAAAACCTCACAAATTCTCTCTCTCTCTCTCTCTCTTCACGGCACAACTCTCTCTCTCTCTCTCTCTCTCTCTCTCTCTCTCTCTCTCTCTCTCTCTCTCTCTCTCTCTCCCTCCCTCCTCCCTGTGCTCGGCCGCCCATCGCCGGAGAACCACCAAGGCCACCACCAGGTGAGCCGCCCCTCTCCCTCTCTCCTTCTTTCTCTCTCTTTCGCCCCTGTTTTTATCTCTCTCCCCGTCCCCTGTTTTCGCGAGCCACGGCTGTCAGGCCGCGGCCGCGCCTGGGTTGTCGCCGACAGGTGGTCGATGACGCTGGAGACTCCCCTGTGCCTCTCCCTCGCTCAGTCGTTCACTCTCTCACTCGTTCCCTTTCTCTCTCTCTCTCTCGCAAACACACACACTCTCTCTCTCTCTCTTGGCCGCCGGTCACCGGCGAGCCACCACCACCGGCCATGGTGGTCGGTGGGTGGTGATGGTGGTGACGGGTCCGACCATGGATCCCCTTGTGGGTGACCGGGGTCGAGACTTGCGCAATAAGTTAGGGTTTCGAATTTGTATTTTTGTTTTTAATTAATTTCGGATTTTCTGTATTTTTCAATAATTGTTTTTATTTTTCTGTAGTCGTTGGAACCCGAATCCGGATTTTCGAGAGTCTATATTGGTTGAAATAAATCAAAGAATTTAAATAAAATATTAGATTAATATTTTATTACTGTTTAGATTTTCGTATTTACTGATTATGTCTCGGTAATTGTTTTTAAATAGGACTTAATGGACAAGCGTGATCGGGTTGTGATTTGCAAGCTTAACTGCTATCTAGTGAGCATTTGTTAGGTAAGTGATTGTGCCTACCTCTTTCCAAAACCATAAAAAGGTTTTGAATTGTTATATGCTAATTGCCTATTTGTCGTTAATTATGAGAACTAGAAATATATTCTTCGTTGTAATTATGAAATATATTGAGTATGATGAGTTTTTGAAGTTTCGTTTATTAATTAGTTCATATGCTAATTATTGAGCATGTATGGTGATGTTGAGTTTGTAATATTATTATGATATAATATACGTGCTATTTGGAATGAGTTATTATTGAGTACTAATGAGCACCTATTATACTTGGATGGATTATTTGTCGAAAGTGTAATTTTTGGATATCACGTTTTACTGCCGAAGTGCTTCCAAAATTTCATTAGACATATGTGAAGCATGATTATGTTAACATGCATTAATGTCGTTATCGTCGTTGTTATTATTCATTGTCATGAGCATGAAATGAAGTAGTAAGTCGTGGTCTCGTTGTACCACTAAGTCAACCAATGCAACTATGTGAATTGAAATGTAAATGAGAATAAGACTCCTAATGGATCCTTAGGAGTAGTCGAGCAATCAAGACTTATCTAGTTGATGTAGTCTAGGGTTGCATGATTCCAAAGTTACTTATGGACACCTCGTAGCGTGTTCGGGACGGATCATTCCCCATTGTTTAATTCTCTACGTGTTGATTATTATGTTAGAGATAGTGTGAGAATACACTAGAGTAAGTCCTGACATATGTATATCTATCTATGAACAGTATGTGTAATCGATGTTCTACTCGCTCTCTTATTACTCTAATCAATCTGGTTTATCTGTTTATGTTCAAATGATCACTAAAGCAAGAATTGCATGTAATTGAACATTGAGTATGCGTGTGCTTGATTGTATGATTACTTGTGCATGCAAATGAATTTCAATGATTCTTCTAAAACCCAGGTAAGGTTTGCGAAAGTGTTTTTACTGGGTATGGACAACGTTTATTCAATTTATCTGATTTTTGTTTTCTTTTGTTTCTTCTCTTTTCTTCTGTACCTTGTTTCCGTCACGGAAACCAAAGTGCAGGTGTAGCTGAGTAAGGACGGATAGCTTTGGAGTTTAAACGTGGGCTTGTTCTCTAGAACTGTTATTTATTTTGGATTATGGGATTTTTGGTTTGTTCCCTTGAAGGCAAAGTTGTAATAATACTTTAATGGACTTAAGTTCACTTGATAAACAACTTTGTTATCAATGTTTAGTTTGTTTAGATGCTTCCTTTGATACCTAATGTTTCTTTCTGCTTAACATTTATTCCTTAGTGATAAATGTTGCAGTAACTACCCTCGAGTTTGGGACGGTTCAGCGGTGTCGAGTCGTGGATAACGACGACGATAGTTCCCAGGAAATCGTTGCGAATTCTGAGGTGTTACAAATGGTATCAGAGCCCTAGGTTTAAAAGGTTGCATAGGTTTAATAAATAAAATAATAAAGATTAGTTTCATTTTGGGGATATAAAATGTAAATAAAGCCGTTGAGCGTAGTCCTAGAAGTTAGGAATTACTTGAAATCACCTTAATTGTGATTTAAATGTCCTTATTGTTTGATTGCCCTTTTGTAGATGGCCATTACTTGTTTGACCGCGATGAAATCGACTAGAGGTAGAAAGCTGCGAGTGTTGCACCTGAGCACGAGGTGGAATACGTAGACATCTCCGATAGCGAGCCAACGCACGACGAGCGTGACGAGCGCCGCAGCTGTGCCTGTGGCGCACGACAATGGCGCACATGAGCTCGAGGTTGAACAACCCGCGCATGATGATCGTGATGATGGCATGCCAATCGAACCTAACCATGACTTGGAAGCTAACGAGGATCCTGATTCAGAAGAGGACCCTACTGAGTCTGAACCCGAGGCTGACGATGCTCCTGCTGACGAGCCAAGCGTTGAGCCTAACTCTATGAATCTTGAGATGCGCTTTGAGTACGGAGTTGGAGTCCCTGATTCACCTAGCATGCCGAACTTAGAGGATATTGGTGATGCAAGCGGCAACAACCCTATACCTCCTTCGCCTCCCGCTGATGTGTCTCCTCGTGTGGAGCCTTTCTTTGTCACTGATGCCGAGCTAGATGACATCCGTGCCTACATCGATCGCGCATACACTGTGATCGAGCGTTACGAATATGAGAACCGTACGAGGATACACCAAGGTTTTTGGGTAGAACTCTTACTTGCTTGCTTACCCAACATGCATCCTTGGAGAGGTCTCAAGGAGAAGTATAACGATGTGGTACTAAAGAGTGGCTACATCAACGACGAGAAGTATGGCAAAGGCATTCGTTGGGCGCTGAGTTTTCAGGGTGTTTGCAATGAGTTATGCTTGTCTGAGTTCGAGTGGAAGGTTAACGACGTCCGAGTGCCTGCTCTGAAGGACATATGCGAGAGCTGCTGGTCAAAGAAGCGCAAGCTTGTGGACAACTTTAGAAGGCGCTTCATGCCTCAAAAGTTTAGAGGTGACGAGCATCCTTACACGCCATGTAGGGAAGTGAAGCTGAGGAGGAAAGATGATGATGATACGCCTCCTGGATCGAAGCAAAACCCAGTCGCTGTTTAGCTATTTTATTGACTAGAGTTAGTCATTTTGTTTAGAAACATTGTTTCATTTTTGTGATGACCTTGTGTGGTCAAGATTGGTGTGGTGTGTAGTTGCTCAAGCAAACAAATATTTATAACTCTTATTTATTTTGCAATCTATCTTATTGCAAAACTATTTCATTTGATTATCTGAAAGTCGTTGTGATTTGTTTAGATCATTGTGGTATCACATATTTGTATGGTTGACTAAAAGCATGATTGTTATCTCATATCATCGTAATATGATGGGAAATCCATGTTGAATTTGTGGCAGAATTTTGTTGAGCATTATCAACTCATTTGTGAGCAAGGAGCTAAAGCATATCAATATGATTACTTGTGATTGTCGATTGCCTACTAAAATAGTATGGAGCCTCATTATGTGCATTATGAACATCTTTGTCTATTTATGAGAGAACTATGTGTCTAAGGTGTACTATATGCCTATCGAACAATTATACATGAGAACTAAGAACTGAGAACAATAAAGCAAGCATGTTGCTAAGACCTACACTATAAGGCCGATCCTTGAAACTTATATGATATTTTCTAAATGTCAAGAGAAAGGTCTGAATTACAACCTATTTCTCTCAATTAGACCTTAATGGGTCAAGATGTGCAAATTGTGTGAATGGTGTTCATACCATTACTTTTATATTCTCAGATCGCGAAATGACAACCAACGCTGATAGAATTGCACGACTAGAAGATGGTCTGACCGATGTGGTCGAGATCATGGCGCGAGAGATGGAACGCCAAGAGAAGATGGAGAATGCACAAGCCTCTGCAGCGCGCAGTTTTCGAGACTTTGACGCTCTTAAACCTCCTACGTTCGAAGGTGGTGCTGATCCGACTAAACTGGAGAACTGGATCATTGAGTATGAGAAGTTGTTCCTGGCTACGAGTCGGCCTAACAACATGAAGATTAGCTCTGTGACGTATTACCTGAAGGGCGTGGCCAACAAATGGTGGAACGATGTGCGAACTGACTTACTTGCAATATTGAACTACAACTGGGATCGTTTTAAGGAATCCATTCATGCTAGATTTTATCCTAGTTCTCTACGACGCCTTAAGTAGCGTGAGTTTGAAGGGTTAAGCCAAGACAAGTTGTCTGTGGCTGAGTATGCTGCCAAGTTCAACGAGCTTGCTATTTTTGCTCCTAATCTGCTGACAACTGAAGCTGAGCGAATCGAAAGGTTCGAGGATGGACTGAAATGGGACATTCAACGTTTTGTCGCTGGACAATCCGTCACTTTTCAGAAATCTTATGACAAGGCCCTGAATCAGGAAAGGGTTGTAGGACATCGTGACACGCATCTGGGTAAGAATAAGTGCAACGAAGGCAATCCATCGCAGTCGAACAATGGCGATAAGAGGCCAAGACCTAATGGCAACAACAACTACCAAGGTGGTCATAACCACAATGCGAGTAGATATCGTGACTCGAATAGTCATCGAGCTATGATAATGGCTTGAAGGAATACGCCTTGTACTTGCTGTAACAAGACGCATGCTGGAAAGAACTGTCGTGCTGACGTGCTGCAGTGCTATCAATGCAACAAGCCGGGTCACAAAGCTTCTAAATGTTGGAGCCGAGGTAGGAATGGTAATGGGCAGAACCGCGATAACAACTCAATCGTGGTGGGAATAACAATGGCTATCATGGTAATGGTGGTAACTACCGTGGAAACAGGGGTTACAGCACAACAACAACCGCAACAACGCTACTCCTGCTGCGAACAACCAGACACAAGCTCCTGCAACTGCTAACCCTGCGCCGAATAACAACAACAACAATAGAGGGGTTAATGGCAGAATTTTTGTGATGAATCACAATGAGGCAGAACCAAACCCGAACGTGATTGCTGGTACTTTTCTTGTTAATTATTTTCCCGCTTTTGTTTTGTTTGATAGTGGTGCACCGCATTCTTTCCTTTCGAAGAACTTTGCATCTAAGATAGGTCGAGAACCTAGTTCAGTGTATAGGGAAAACATTACGATGCCTAATGGGTCGAATGTTAATTGTAATTCGTTGTACGAGAAGTGTTCGATTAGGATTTTACTTGCAGACTTGATTCAGTTCGAATTGGGCGATTTTGACGTTATCTTGGGAATGGATTGGTTGTACAAGTATAGGGCTAAGATAGAGTGCTTTGGACAACGCGTTTTTTTGCGAGGACCTAAGGGTAAGAAGATCACTTATCGAGGAGTTGTGGTCAAGTCTAAGCTAAAGGTGATGGCGACTATGAAAGTTAAAGAGTGCATGACTAAGGGTGAAGCGATTTACCTTTGTCATGTGGTGGTACGAGTCCGCAGCCTATTCCTGTAGTTTCTGAATACGCTGATGTACTTCCTGAAGAGATTCCCGGAATGCCTCCACAACGCATTATCGACTTTACGATCGACCTAGCTCCAGGTTCTGCACCATTTTCGAAAGCACCGTATCGTATGGCACCTGCTGAGATGAAGGAACTGTAAACACAACTGGAGGATTTGTTAGAAAAGGGATACATACGTCCGAATGTATCGCCTTGAGGTGCTCCTGTTTTGTTTGTACGGAAGAGGGATGGCAGTATGAGACTGTGCATTGACTATCGCGAGTTGAACAAGATCACGATAAAAAATCGTTACCCACTTCCCAGAATTGACGATCTGTTTGACCAATTGCGTGGAGCGTATATTTTTTCAAAGATAGACCTACGATCAGGACACCATCAGTTGAGGATTTCCGAGCCTGATATTGCGAAGACCGCGTTTAGGACAAGGTATGGGCACTACGAGTTCACTATGATGCCTTTTGGGTTGACGAATGCACCTGCGAAGTTTATGGACTTGATGAACCGTACGTTCCAACCTTACCTAGACCAGTTTGTTGTAGTCTTTATTGATGATATTCAGGTTTACTCGAAGAATGCCTAGGAGCATGAGCAACATTTACGTACTGTTTTGGAGATTCTGCGAAGATATCAACTTTACGCCAAGTTGTCAAAGTGTGAGTTTTGGCTAGACACAGTATCTTTCTTAGGACACGTGGTATCTAAGGATGGTGTGGCCGTAGATCCAGAGAAGATTCGAGCTGTTACAGATTGGCCTAGACCAATGACCCTGACTGAAGTTCGGAGTTTTCTTGGACTTGCGGGCTACTATAGATGATTTTTAGAAGGTTTTTCGAAGATTGCGCAGCCAATCACGAATTTGATGAAGAAAACGATAAAGTTTGTATGGTCTAACAAGTGTGAGACTGCTTTCCAAGAGTTGAAGAAATGTCTTACAAGTGCACCTATTTTGATATTGCCGTCAGGAACAGAAGGATATGAGGTCTACAGTGACGCGTCTAAGCATGACTTAGGTTGTGTTTTGATGCAACATGGAAAGGTCGTGGCTTATGCCTCATGACAATTGAAGAAGCACGAGGATAACTATCCTACGCACGATCTAGCACTTGTTGCTATCGTATTCGCATTTAAGATTTGGCGACACTACATGTATGATCCCGCAGCCAAGATGTTCACTAATCACAAGAGTGTCAAGTATATCTTTACACAGAAAGAGTTGAACATGCGCCAAAGGAGATGGCTAGAACTTCTGACGGAGTATGACATACATTGATACCCAGTACCATGAGGGTAAAGCGAATGTGGTCGCTGATGCTCTGAGTAGGAAGACTCGACATACGTTATACCCTGCTTTAGTGCTTCCTAAGGAGATCATACGTGATTTACAAAGCCTCGAGGTGGAGATTGTGTTTCAAGGTGACGTTCAGTGTACCTTAGCACATATGACTGTTCAACCAACATTGCTAGAGGAGATCAAAGATAGACAAAGTGGTGATGAGGATCTTCAGCGGATTCTAAACCACAAAGACGAGGGTAGGTCCGAGGACTTCACTTTGGGACAAGATGGAATTTTGAGGTTTCGAGAACGTGTTTGCGTACCCAATGACCCAGTTATCAAAAGTCAGATTCTGGGTGAAGCTCATAGTACGCCGTATTCTTTACATCCTGGTGGAGACAAGCTTTACAAAGATCTTCGCCAAGTGTTCTTATGGAAAGGAATGAAACAAGAAGTCGCTGAGTTTGTAGTGAAATGTTTGACATGTCAGAAGGTCAAGATTGAGCACAAAAGACCTGGTGGAATGGTACAATCACTGGAAGTTTCTACTTGGAAATAGAAGTCGATTTCTATGCACTTGTCATGGGTTTACCTTTGACACAGAAGAAGGACAATGCTATTTGGGTTTGTAGATCGTTTGACGAAAGTCGCAAGGTTCATCCCCATGAACGATACTTGGGAAATGGAGAAGCTGGCTGACGCGTATGTCAAGGAAGTCATGAGACTTCATGGTGTACCCGAAGATATTGTTTCTGATAGAGACTCGAGATTTCTCTCTCACTTCTGGCAGAAACTACAAGAAGCTTTCTGAAGCAAATTGAAGTTTAGTACCGCTTTTCATCCTGCAATAGATGGCTAGACGGAAAGAACAATCCAGACTCTTGAGGATATGCTTCGAGCGTGTGCCCTCGAATATCAAGGTTCGTGGGACAAGCACATTCCATTGATCGAATTTTCTTACAACAATATCTATCATTTGAGCATCATATGAAGCCTTGTATGGTAGAAAGTGTAGATCGCCTGTATGTTGGAACAACATTAGCGAGACTGCAGTTTTGGGTCCTGACATGATCCAACTGACTGTTGACATTGTGAAGGTGATTCAAACGAAGATGCGAAGTGCACAAGATCGCCAGAAATCGTATGCAGATAGAGGTCGTAGACTGAAGAATTTGAGGTAGGAAGTAAGATACTTTTGCGAGTATCTCCTACCAAGGGCGTTATGCGTTTTGGTCGTAAGGGAAAATTGAGTCCTCGTTACATTGGACCTTACGAGATCCTAGAAAGGATTGGTGAAGTTGCTTATCGTTTAGCTTTGCCTGTGGAACTTGAAAAATTCCATAATGTGTTCCACGTCTCTCAACTGAAGTGATATGTACATGATCCAACTCATGTCGTTCAACCTGAAACGATCGAACTTGATGAGAGTTTGACGTATGAAGAACGTCAAGTCAAGATCACTGACCGAAAAGAGGACTCGACTCGTACAAAAACCATTACGATTGTGAAAGTTATTTGGTCCCGACATGGTCTAAGAAGAGGCAACATAGGAAGTTGAATCCATGATGCGTGAGAAGTACGCAGAACTCTTTATCGAAGCTACTAATTCCATTTGAGTTTCGGGACGAAGCCCTTTTTAAGGAGGGTAGAATGTCACACCTAGTATTTCGTGTTTTGTTTACCACTTTGCACGAGTTGCATGTTCTAATATTGCATGCTGCATTGCTAATCGACTTAGATCACGACCGTAGTACAAGCATTGCATTATCGTAGTCCTAAAATCATTTTATATCTTCGTATAGGTAAACTCGTTTCATTTGAGAAGTGATTACTTCATGTTTCAAGTTTCGGGACAAAACTTCTTTTAAGGAGGGTAGAATGTGATACCCCAATATTTTCTATAATTATAATATTGATTTATAATTCATTTATAAATAGTTTCGCAATTTTAAATCGTATATTTATATAACGATTCGATTTATTCAAATTAAGCCATAATAATTAATTATTGTGGGAATTTCGTGATTTATAATTATCAAATTTGAGTGATTTAATTAAACTGTTTTGTATATGAATAAAGTTTACTCTTATTGTTTTAATTAGTTTTAAATAGCAATTAAATCAGAAAATTATTCCTGAGGCTAGTAGGTTTTTACTTTCATTGACTGGGGACCTATATAAGCTAAGAGATGGGACAATTGATCAGTTTACAAAAAACTGAGCCAAAAACCTCACAAATTCTCTCTCTCTCTCTCTCTCTCTCTCTCTCTCTCTCTCTCTCTCTCTCTCTCTCTCTCTCTCTCTCTCTCTCTCTCTCTCTCTTCACAACTCTCTCTCTCTCTCAGCCGCGTCTCTCTCTCTCCTCCCTCTGCTCGGCAACCCATCGCCGGAGAACCACCAAGACCACCATCAGGTGAGCTGCCGCTCTCCTCCTCTCCTTCGCCCCTGTTTTTCTCTTTCTCCCTGTCCCCTGTTTTCGCGAGCCACGACTGTCGGGCCGTCGCCGCGCCATCAAGTCGCGCCTGAGTGGTCGCAGGCAGGTGGCCGACGCCGCTGGAGCCTCCCCCGTGCCTCTCCCTTGCTCAGTTGTTCTCTCTCTCACTCGTTCCCTTTCTCTCTCTCTCTCGCAAACACACACACACACTCTCTCTCTCTCGCAAACACACACACACTCTCTCTCTCTCTCTCTTGGCAGTCGGTCACCGGTGAGCCACCACCACCGGCCATGGTGGTCGGTGGGTGGTGATGGTTCCAACCATGGGTCACCTTGTGGGTGACCATGGTCGAGTCTTGCACAATAAGTTAGGGTTTCGAATTTGTATTTTCGTTTTTAATTAATTTTGGATTTTCAGTATTTTTCAATAATAGTTTTTATTTTTCTATACTCGTTTGGAACCCGAATCCGGATTTTCGAAAGCCTAGATTGGTTAAATAAGTGAAGGAATTTAAATAAAATATTAGATTAGTATTTCATTACTGTTTAGATTTTCGTATTTACTGATTATGTCTCGGTAATTATTTTTAATTAGGACCTAATGGACAAGCGTGATCTGGTTGTGATTTGCAAGCTTAACTGCTGTCTAGGGATGGCAGTGGGGCGGGTACAGGTGGATACCGTCCCGCATCCGGCCTAGTTGGGGCGGGTATGGGAGAGCGCTAGGTGGGGATGGTTGTGATAAAGCAAAACCGTCGTGGGATGGGGCGGAGGTGGTTTGTCTTCTTCACCCAGTGGATACCCGTCAGAGCCCCGCCTCACCTTATACCCGCTTACCCGCCCGGCCTCATACCCATCTGCCCCGCCTCATACCCACATAAAAATAAAAAATATAAAAAATAAATATATAAAATCTTATTTTACCAATTATATAAAATTGTCTACTGCTATTGCTTATCAAAAAGCTCAAATTATTCCTTGCAAATTATCTTAGGGTGAATTTGAGATAGATCTATTTGTGGGCTTCGTTTCTTTTCTGGCGGGTATAAATCGGGTATAGATATCCTCCCTATAAATGGAGCAGAGGTCGATACCCGCCGGGTAAGTGGGGCGGGGGTGGATTTGGGATCTCCAACCCGTGGCGGGGATGGGGCGGGTGGCGGAATCAAAATATCCAGGTGGGTATGGGGATGGATCTACCTATATCCACTACCGCCCCGCCTCGTTACCATCCTTACTGCTATCTAGTGAGGGTTTGTTAGGTAAGCGATTATGCCTACCTCTTTCCAAAACCCATAAAAAGGTTTTGACTTGTTCTGTGCTAATTGGCTATTTGTTGTGAATTTAATTAGCGAAGCATGATTAAATATATCGTCGTTAATTATGAGAATTAGAAATATATTCTTCGTTGTAATTATGAAATATATTGAGTATGATGAATTTATGAAGTTTTGTTTATTAATTAGTTCATATGCTAATTATTGAGCATGTATGGTGATGTTGAATTTCTAATATTATTATGATATAATATACGTGCTATTTTTAATGGGTTATTATTGAGTGCTAATGAGCACCTACTACACTTGGATGGATTATTTGTTGAAAGTATAATTTTTGGATATCATGTTTTACTGCCGAAGTGTTGCAGAAATTTCATTAGACATATGTGAAGCATGATTATGTTAACATGCATTAATGTCATTATCGTCATTGTTATTATTCATTGTCATGAGCATGAAATGAAGTAGTAAGTCTTGGTCTCGTTGTACCACTAAGTCAACCAATGCAACTATGTGAATTGAATTGTAAATGAGAATAAGACTCCTAATGGATCCTTAGGAGTAGTCAGGCAATCAAGACTTATCTAGTTGATGTAGTCCAGGGATGCGTGATTCCCAAGTTACTTATGAACACCTCGTAGCGTTTTCGGGACGGATCATTCCCCATTGCTTAATTCTCTACGTATCGATTATTATGTTAGAGATAGTGTGAGTATACACTAGAGTAAATCCATGGCATGTGTATATCTATTTATGAACAGTATGGGTAATCGCTGTTCTAATTGCTCTCTTATTACTCTACTCAAGATGGTTTATCTGTTTGTGTTCGAATGATCACTAAAGCAAGAATTGCATGTAATTGAACATTAAGTATACGTGTGCTTGGTTGTATGACTACTTGTGCATGCAAATGAATTTCAATGATTCTTCTAAAACTCAGGTAAGGTTTGCGAAAATGTTTTTACTAGGTATGGACGACGTTTATTCAGTTTATCTGATTTTTGTTTTCTTTTGTTTTTTCTCTTTTCTTCTGTACCTTGTTTCTGTCACGGAAACCAAAGTGTAGGTGTAGTTGTAGTTGAGTGAGGACAGGATAGCTTTGGAGTTTAAACGTGGGCTTGTTCTCTAGAACTGTTATTTATTTTGGATTATGGGATTTGTGGTTTGTTCCCTTGAAGGCAAAGTTGTAATAATACTTCAATGGACTTAAGTTCACTTGATAGACACCTCTGATATTAATGTTTAGTTTGTTTAGATGCTTCCTTTGATACCTAATTTTTCTTTCTACTTAGCATTTATTTCTTAGTGATAAATGTTGCAGTAACTACCCTCGGGTTTGGGATGGTTTAGCGGTGTCGAGTCGTGGATAACGACGTCGATAGTTCCTAGGAAATCGTTGCGAATTCGGGGGTTTTACACCCGCGCACACCTCTATCCTTTGGATGACCGGTTGCTGCCTCGTACCACTATTTATAAATACAGCCTTCGACCGTTCATTTCAGATTGCTCAGTCTGCACCAGAGAACCAGTTCACAAGAATCAAACTATTGTTCAGTCATTCTCTTTCTATTTCTTATCTCTCCTAGAGACCTTGTTTGCTTATAATCTTTGCTAAATAGCCTCGAGTTCAAGTACCAACTGATGAGGGTCTCAAATCAAATTTGTTGCTTTCTTGTCTATTTTCTAGTTGTCAAAATGTAGATCTCATGTGAATCATGTTCTTCATTACTTTCTAGATATTGTCTTTAATTCTTGTAAAAAGCATGTTCTATCGTTGTGCTGCTCAACTTGTCAGCCAAATGCATGTTCAAAATATGTCCAATTAATAGTCTAATCTAGGTTGTCAATCGGATTTGTGTGGGAATTATGACATTAATATATTATGCAAACTTGAGTTAGTAGAGGCCGTCATTTAAACGGGCGAGTTGGGTGCCTAACAACTTCCCAATTCGTATCTTTGCCTTCGAACCCTCATTCTTGGGTACTCATATGTTTTATATGAGAGAGAGTCATTCTAAAACAATG
The DNA here is from genome assembly GCA_038025085.1 of Tetragonia tetragonoides. Classification (NCBI taxonomy): domain Eukaryota; kingdom Viridiplantae; phylum Streptophyta; class Magnoliopsida; order Caryophyllales; family Aizoaceae; genus Tetragonia; species Tetragonia tetragonoides. Next base: position 32,020,692 of record CM076153.1, read on the forward strand.
ATTAGTTCGATAGATTTTTCAGCTACTAGCTTGTCCTTTCGGTTGTTGTCCCTTCGGTCCGTCCCTTTCGATAAAGCGCCAATGTCAGAAGTTTGGACCCTTTCATGGTTTTTATTCAATTCAAGTCTTTCAAATGCTTTTCTAACTCGACGGTTCCTTAAACTTATCTAATGCCCTTTCAAATACAATTTTTCTTTAAGGATCGCATGAATGCCTCCTTTTTCAGGGCCCTTACATTAGTTTTTCTCATTTTTGTTTTGTTTTTCTTATCTTCTATTTCCGTCATGAAAATTAAATGTGCAAGTAATGCCTAGTGAGGAGGTCTTAAGCTTGGCCTAGTTTCTAAGTTTCCGCTTTTGAACTCTGGTTCGGTTTGGATTGTTGCCCGTGTGTTTTGTGCTATAAATATTGTATAATGATTTAGGTTCACTATTTAGACAATGTTGGATAACATTTTATTTAACCTTAGTTGCTCATTGGGATACCTAATCTTTCTTTCTGCTTAGCATTTACTCTTTAATGATAAATGTTGCAGTAACAACCCTTGGGTTTGTGAAGATTCAGTGGTGTCGAGTCATGGATAATTACGTTAATAATTCCCAAAAAATTGCCATAAATTTGGGCGGTTACATGGACACTCCGGTAGAACTGAAAGAATTTAGGCCTATCAATATGGTTGGTGTAATGTACAAGATCAATTCAAAACTTCTCCATGTAGACGCCAAAAAAGCGTCTTCAGATTTCTCCGCAAAAACCCGATGATGAAAGGAGTAATTTATTATTTTGAATGCTATTTTTGCTATGATAGGTGAAAGAAGGTCTCAGGTTTTCCTCGATCACTCCTTTGTTTCAATGACATTCAAAATCCCCGTTCAAGAGCTTTCCAACGACACCTCTCGTGTCTTTTTCAGACTCCCAGTTGCCAAGTTGCTAACCGAAGGTAAAACTGTCTTTTACCGCAAAAGGGTAAAACAGTCTTTTTACATTTCCGGAACATTAAAAATTCCTCCGAAAAGTAAAATAGACTGGATGTCGTCATCCAGCTGGCCAGCTGACAGCCGCCAATGGCGCTGGAATTACAGCCAGCGCCGCCAACGACGCTGGGAGATATACCAGAGCTGTTAGTGGCCGTAGACACCCAAATGTGCCCCTCTAGCATAGCGCCCAATGATGATAACCTATAATCATATTAATGAAACGAAGTTCAATGCTCGACATATTTATGCTCATTGAAACCTTTATCCATCCTCACTCAGGATCTCATCAATTTTCTTATCCACAAATAGCCCTTTTCATAAGCTTTCCAACATCATCTCATTTGTCCCAATCGGACACCGGAGTCAAAAGTTATGATTTAATGAAGATATGGGCTAAAAACGATGTTCTCATACCCGCATATCACGGTTCAAGACTTATTTTTAGCCGTGAAAGGATTAATTGGATTATTATCCCACTAGGCTTGTACTCCCCTTTGAATTACCTCTCCAATGATTTATTGTGGACCAAAATCCCATTAGAAACAAAAAAGATAAGATCCAATCATTGATTAATGCGCTGAAACAAACACTTCTATAGTGTTTGGGCCATAACTCATAGGATACTTGTGCTATTTGAGCCCACAATAGGTCAAAAGAAAGCCTTTTGAACAAGGAATCCAACGCACCAAGATTCAGGCCAATCGAAGCTCAAAAGACATCTCCAGCGGCACATTCGTGACAGCGGCAACCAATTTCTCCGCCTCCGGCCCCAGCGGCCCCCAGCGGTAGGCCGCTGGAGCTCATGTGACACTGTCGGGGCCGCTGGAGCCTCAGCAGCGCTCCGGGGGCCGCTGGGGCCTGAGAACCCTAATTTGACCTTCTTTTTGGCCCATTCCCTATAAATACCCCTCTAAACTCCGTTTTACGGGACCAAGACTCATTATTACGGGATTTTCACCCATTAACTTAAAAGAACCCTAATATCTCTCTCTCTCTCTCTCTCTCTCTCTCTCTCATCTCTCTCTCTTCTCTCATGCAACCCTAATCAAATAATTCAAGCATTCATCAAGCATCATTCAAGAGAAACTTCATATACAATAGCAAGGCAAATACAAAAGCAATTAACATTCAATTTTAGTGCAACAAAAGGTTAACCTGGGGGCAACTTTCTCAATCTTTCAAAACTCTTTTTCAACCCATGTTTTACTTTGATTATGATTATGGTTGATTTGTATATCATGTTTTGATTGTTTTAGTTTTTTCATTAATCATATTCATGTCTAGATTATTAATTTGCATGTTTTAATTAGTTCATTGCATGGTTAGTGTAAATATTGCATCTTTGCATTCTTAGCATATTAAATTAGCATATTAGCATATAATTAGGGGTTTTGCATATACTTAGCCCTAAATTGCATATTAACATATTTTGTTTATATTTATTACTTCCATTGAAGTTGCTAATAATCTCATTGATGTGCATATGCAATTTGGCGCCTTTAGCAAGAAAGGTAAGGTGGAGATTTATTTCTTTTTATCTTATTATTGGTTTGGTTTATGCTTGTTAATTAATGCATGCAATTGGATAATATGTGCAAAGCGACCACATTAATAATTTGGCTTGTTCAACCCACCTAGTTAATTTAGGATATTGGACGACCGGATTTGTATGGAACCTTGCGGTATGAATTACGAATCAACATGGATAAGATTGGTAGAGACCGTTAATTCGGGCGTTTTAGATAGGATACGTTTTATCTATTTCGTACCAACATTCCCGAACTCTATCTTTGACCCCTTTTGGGTATGAGTCAAATCCCACTAGGAATTGGGTGCACTTTTGATGGTTTCCAATTGTTCTCTTAAAAATTGGTGGTGACTTCACTATTTGCTTATTATTTTCCCTATCACATTTAATCATGTTGCATATGACGTATTGTAGGCTGCCGTATTTTTCTATTTTGGCCCTTGCTTTTTTTTAATTTTTCCGGCTATTTTTTACGCCTTCCTTTTTTTTTTTTTTTGCTTTTCTCGTTTTTTGCCCGAATCTGAATTACATAAAAAAAAAAAAAAAAGAAACAAAAAAGAAAAGAAAATGGGTGAGGGGAAATTGGAGGGACTGTCTTTTTTTTGCTAAGAAAGTCCTAGAAAATTGGTCACGACTTCGACTTAAAATGTCATTGGGGAATAACGAGTGTTTATTGAATAGAATCTCGCGCCATTTTTGAGAATTAGGAACTACCTAAAAATAAAAGAAAGAGACTCCTAGCACGTAAATACATGTTGGCACATAATCACGACATTCATGCATTCAGACAAACATTACAATGACACAGTTACATGCAAACATGTGATCAGACGGGTATTACAACAACACATGCACAACAGGCTAGCGAATGCAAGAATGTGGGTTTGGAGGCTTTTTGGCTTCTGTGAGGTCACCACGACAAATTACAATTTCCGTCCGGCGGATGGTCGACATCAATTGTAATTCTTTTTCATCAACAAGAATCGATGAGTCGTGGGTGAGAAAGCGCCAATTTACACGATAAGACAACTGTATATTCCTTTAGATATACGGGTTGTCTACAAGTTACGGCCCAAACTTCCTCGTGGTTTGATAAGGTTCTAAAGGTTGTGCCAAGGCACATGCAAATGATGCAAAATATGGAACATGTTATTAAACAATTAAGCAAACTTGACTTTCGAGTCTCACCCTCTTAAATAGTTCCCCAGTGAAGTCTCCACTCTAAGGACCCAAGATTTTCCACTATGTCCACGGAGTGTGCCTTATAGAAACTTTGTAAGCTGGGGGTTTAGATAAGTTCACGAGACCATCGAGTTAGAAAAACTTTTAAAAAAACTTGAATTGAATAAAAACCATTAAAGAGGTCACAAAAAAATCTGCTATCGGCCTTTTATCAGAGGGACAAACCAAAGGGACAACCCAATAGCGCGCTAAGTGAACTAATCATATTTTTAGAAAGACTTCCGCTCATATAGAACATATGAGTACCCAAGAATAAAAGTTTTGGGGGCGAAGGTACGAGGTGGAAAGTTGTCAGGCATTCAACTCGCCCGTTTTATGACGGCCTCTACTAACTCAAGTTTGCTTAATAATTTAAAGACATGATTCCCACACAAATCGGATTAACAACCTAGAGTTAGCCTATTAATTGGTTCATCACAAGCAACATTTATTAATGACCCTTATTTAGACATGCATTCAATTGGCAAGTTGAGCATTACAACGACTAGACATGCTTGGAATTGACAATATTTAGTAAGCAATAAAAGACGTTTTTGGCATGATATCCACATTTTAACTATTAGAAAATAAACAGTTAAGTAATTAATTTAATTTGAGACCTCAGGAGTTAGTACCTGAACTGTAGACTATTGAGCAAATGAATAGTGAAGACAAGATCTCAAGTAAATAATAAATTTGGAAGAAAGAGGTGGAAGCTCGGGACTACTCAATTGAGAATAGAGGTTGTTAACTGTAGACTGCATGTTTTGAACTGAGGTTCGAGGGTCGTATTTATAGGGAAAGGCATAGGGTTGGACGGGTGAAGAAATGGCCGAAATCGGGAATTGGGATTAAAAAAAGAAGGGTCTGGAAGACCAGCGACCACCGCTAACAGCCCCGGGATTTCACCCAGCACCGCTGGCGAGCGCCGCAGACGGCGCTGGCCACAGCCGCTGGTGGCTGTCAGCTTCCCAGTTGGATGCCGTCATAATGACGGCATCCAGTCTATTTTATTTTCCTTAGGAATTTTAGTATTTCCGAAAATGTGAAAATACCATTTTACCATTCTGCGTTAAATGACGATTCTACTCTCGGTTAGCAACTTGGTAACTGGGAGTCGAAAAAAGACACGAGAGGTGTCGTTGGAAAGCTCTTGAATGGGGCTTTTGAATGTGATCAGAATGGAGTGATTGAGGAAAAACCTGAGACCTCATTTTACTTATCAAAGAAAAAATAGCATTCAAGTTTATAAATTACTCCATTCATCATTGGGCTTTTGCGGAGAAATTTGAAGACGTTTTTTTTTTTGCGTCTACACCTTAAAAGGGAGAAACATCAGAAGACTTATAGGATAAAGAACGTAGGATAAGGCAATGAGGCCAATACGAATCAGAATGCGTCGAAATCAATTTGAAAAGGTCTTGAGCATCAATAGCTAAAGTAAGGGATTCAACACTAACTAAATCCAAAAAGAGGGAATGAGCGGCCATCTTCGATCAGCAAAGATCAGGAAAGCCAAGGAAGTTGAGGAAGAATGAGAGAATTTGAGTTCAAAGAATTTAAGGATTGAAATGAAGAGAGAGATGGTGAGAGATGAATATAGAAAAATCGAAATAGGGTACTTATAATGGATTTGGTCATTATTAACTGCAACACGATTACCCATGATCAATGAACGGTCACATGTAAAAGCGGTTGTATCATCAAAGCGCGGAAAATGAAGCGTCATCAGCTCAATAATACAGAATAAACTCAAAAGGTTTACATGTGTATTAGGGGAGCAGTTGTTACACAAGAAATAAAAATAGACTTAGAGTACAATAGATAAAACCCTTGACAAAAGAAAAAGTCAAAATAATAAAAAGGGATAAACATTAGGAAAACCCATGAAATATATATATATAATGTGTAAGTATGTATATATATACATGCGTATATATGAAGAACAGTTTATGTTAAAAGGAAGACAAATAAAGGTCAAGGAGAAGTGGAAGACGTGGAGAAGTTAAGCGTCGGACCAAAAGAAGCGTGCAAAGAAGAGAACTACAAGATCATGGACAGTCATTCCAATCCTCTATAAACACAAGAAGAAACAGAAGAAGAAGGCAGTAGAGCTCATATTGATAAGACGTCACAAAGATTGGAATAGAGCATAATAGTGTTAGTGTTTCTTAGAAGTAGATTATCAGTAGGCTCTTCGAGCAGTTGTAGCAGTTATTCAGCAATTGCGCCTTTGTTTGAGGCATAATTGCTTTATTTTATATGTTTGTGATTCGAATGTATGCACTACTCCAATCGAATAAAGTACTTTTAAGATTTGCATATAATTTTTCTCTTTTGAAGTTTTAGTATATGCTTGTTTGTGTGGTGTTCTGTTAGTCTTCTAGTATACGCAAATAACTATCACGGTTGATAAGTGTCCACCTTCGATGGAGAGTTGGGGGTGGAGGAGTACGTTCGATGTCCTCGATCCTATTTAGGAGTTTTTTAGGGGATGTGGGACTGCCCTTAGAGATTGCTTGTAACCCCTAAGTACCAAGCACAACAACCGCAGTTGAGACAAAACATTCACTACCGACTTTTTATTTGGTAGTTTTTTTTTTTTTTTTTTTTTGGTTGTTGTATTGTTATGGTTCTGTTATTGAGTTTTTGTACTCGTGGCCATTCACGGCCGTCTTTCTTTCTTTTTCAGAAAAAAATAAAATTGTCTCTATAAATAAAGGACTGTTACAGTATGAATAAGGTAAATAGGTGTAAATGGGATTTGTTTGCCGTAGCTTGACATATTGTATTCTATTACTGTTTTGTACAGTAATTGTAAGGCTATAAATACGCTCGATTTTAAATGTAAAACTTACACCATTCACTCATAAGTGAATACATTCCTCCTACTTTCACTTTCTATTCTGAGCTAATTTCAACACGTTATCAGCACGACTTTGCTTTAGAGTTACCAAACACAAAACAAAGGTAACCAATTCTAGAACTTACAATTTTGATAAGTATGCTCTGTAGTTGCCGAAATTAGTTTCGGAACCTCTACATCAGAAAACTCAAAATTGAAACAATAGAGTTGCTCTCAAACACTTTTACGTCAATTATTTTGTCACCGAGTTAGATATGGATCACCAAAGTAATGGGATCAATACCATCATAAGTGGTGTCTACAACACTTGCTTTACCCTCATTATTGAAAATAATAACATACCTTTTGTACCCCAAACACAACTGAGCCAGACGTCGACTAGTACGTCGACCGACACCTCCGCCGAAGCCTCACAAGCCAATGCACCGCCTCCCAAACCAACGTTCATAAACTTGAACGACACCCCCGTAGAGCCGAGGCTCGCACCTCGGCTAGAACATGGTCCGTCCAACAAAAAGAAAACAAGAACGAGAAGAGGGTGAGGTGGGCTCTAACGAGGTTATCTTACCAGTTGGACCCAAGAAACCGAAAACGTGAACGATCACCATGATCGAACGGTTCGAAACGACGAACCACCATAGCTGACAACCCTGAGTCGGCGAAGCTAGCTCATAACATCCAAATCCCAAAATTATGTTGTGGCCCTGGACTGTTTGTCGGTATAGAGGGCCAATATTATCGACTATTTAGCTAGAAGGAGATCAGAGCGAGACTGTAGAACATGAGCGTAGCCATAACTTCAGTTCTCTGGTTTAGAATTCATAAGGAAGCTCGGCTTGATGAGAGTACTAGTTGTAGGCTTGTAGCAAGCTAAGATAACAAGTAGAACCAAAGAAATGAGGGGAAGCTTTTACTTGACTGACTGAATGTTACGATAGAAAGCTTTAAATAGAGTTGAAAAAATTGACTAGTTAATAAATGTGGTAGATGTACTTTCTGTTTCTTATGTCAGTTGCATGCCACATGTGCGTTGAAACTTTGACCCCTAGACACAAAAGTAGAATAGATCACGTGGGTTATTTCTTAGGGGAAGAAATGTGAGGTGATGATGACCTTAGTGTGAGTTTGTTTGTTTTTGGTACATATTTAATGATTTAACACTTATATTATAATTGGTATGCCTTCATGTTTATTCAATAGTAGATGCATTTAATTAGTAAGTAAACGAGACAGAAAAATGTGTTGCTATTAATTACATTTTTACATTATGTACCATCGGGTTTTCGAACCCCTGACTTCTGACTAATTGTCAAGAGTCTCGGACCACTACGGCTTCATTCTCGTGGTGATATCTTATCGTTTTATAATTTTCTTATAACGTCTATATTTTATTATCGATTAATTTTTGATAAATTCCTTATAATCAGAATGGAAAATATCAACAAAAGAGAATTCGCATGCCACGACCTAGCTGGTCAAAGGTTCCTGCAATGGAAAGAAAATGCCTTAGCCCATCTGGAAGCCAAAAGCCTCGAGAAAGTTATCTTGAAAGATAATGACGCCACCAAACAAGAAAAGGCGCAAGCTCTTGTCTTCTTAATACACCACCTGAATGACGTCTGACTCTCGAATACCTTATGGTAAAAGATGCACATGAGTTGTGGGGAAAACTCGAGAGCAGATATGGGAATCTCATGGCAATTTTACTCCCAAAGGCTCTGAATGAGTGGATTAACATAAGATTACATGATTTTAAGTCTATCAGTGATTATAATTTTGTTGTCTTCCGCGTAACTACCCAATTGGAATTATGTGGAACAAAAATCACTGAAAAAGAAATGCTGGAAAAGACTTATATCACTATACATCCTACAAACATTGTGCTGCAGCAGCATTATCGAACAAGTAATATTACAAAATACTCAGATTTGATATCTGTTTTACTTGTTGCTGAGCAGAATAATGAGTTGCTTATAAACAACTATAAAATGAGACCCACTGGTTCCACCGCTTTGCCAGAAGCAAATGCAATCGTTAGAGGTGGACGTGGTCGTGGTCGTGGTCGTGGACGAGGCCGCGGTAGATGCCGCTGCCAAAATAATGGTGGAGGCAACAATATTGCTGAAACATCACAAAGAGGTGGTGGGAGACCTCACCAATTCAGAGGAAATAAAAGAGCCAGGACCACTAGACACTTGTAAGAAATGTGGAAAAGTTGGGCACTAGGCTTGTGACTGTTGCACGTCCAAACATTTTGTTGACTTATACCAGGCATCACTAGCTGACAAAGGAAAATATGTAGAGGCAAACTTTGTTGATGACGTTACTCCATTGAATGTCTCGGACTTTTTCATGGATAATGTTGAAAATGAAAATGGGTTTGCCACTAATGAAAATCCCCAGATTCAAGAAGTTTTTTTTTCTTGTTTTCTAAGTTGAACCAGTATTGTACTTTGTTATTTTACTTTCGTGTCTGTATTTCCTTTATGTATTTTTGATGTATTCCCCTCAAGTACTTTTGATGAATTTCATGAATAAAATCGGTTATTAAGAATATTATGACTAATATTTCTTTCTTTTTGAAGATACAAATTTTATAAAATGAGCTCAAACATCAGAGAGTTATGTTTGATAGACAGTGCAGCAACACACACTATATTGGGAAACAAAGTTCACTTTACCCAACTGAGACTGGTTAAAGCAAATGTGAACACTATCAGCGGTGTTGCAAAGTTTATTGAAGGCTAAGGTGAACCATGTGTTGTACTTACAAATGGGACAAAAATTGAAATAAATGACGCATTGTTTTCAAGTAAGTCTCGACGAAACTTGTTGAGTTTTAAAGATTTGCGTCAGAATGGTTATCACATGGAAGCCATGACTGAAAAAAAGGGAACGAGTACATGTGTCTTACATCAGCAAAAGATGATAAGAAATGCATTTATGAGAAAATGCTAGCATACTCCTCAGGACTATATTATACATATATCAGTCCAATTGAATCAAATATGGTGTCTAAACAAATGGTGGACCAGTGGCATGACCGTTTGGGTCATCCATGCACAAGTATGATGATAAAAATCATTAAAAACTCATATGGTCACCCATTGAAAAATGTACGGGTACCACGATTTGGCGAACACCCTTGTGTTGCATGTTCACTTGGAGAATTGATCACAAGACCCTCCAAAAGTAAGGTCGGAAGTGAGTCTCCTGCATTCCAAGAAAGAATCCAAGGTGATATATGCGGACCGATACACCCTCCATGTGGACCATTTCGATATTTCATGGTGTTAATAGATGCATCAACTAGATGGTCGCATGTGAGCCTATTATCAACTAGAAATGTGGCATTTGGCAAGTTGTTGGCACAAATAATTAGGCTAAGAGCCCAATTTCCTGATTATACAATAAAGAAAATCAGACTCGATAATGCAGGAGAGTTTACATCTCAAACATTCAATGATTATTGTATGTCAATCGGGATTGAGGTAGAACACCCAGTAGCTCATGTTCACACTCAAAATGGCTTAGCTAAGTCTTGGATAAAACGATTACAGTTAATCACTAGACCATTATTGATGAAATCAAAGTTATCATCCCTTCTATGGGGACATGCTGTATTGCATGGAGCTGAATTAATTCGATTAAGACCGACTGCATATCATCAATTTTCTCCCATGCAATTGGTAACTGGGAAAGAGCCAAATATTGCACATTTGAAAACATTTGGTTGTGCAGTTTATGTTCCAATAAAACCACCAAATCGTACCAAAATGGGCCCACAAAGAAGGTTGGGAATTTATGTTGGCTATGAAACCCCCTCAATTATTAAATTTCTTGAACCGATGACTGGTGATTTGTTCACATCACGGTTCTTTGACTGTCATTTTGATGAGTCTGTATTCCCAACCTTAGGGGGAGGAAAGGATAAGGTGAGCCCAAGTACGAATGAAATAACTTGGAACGCAACAACGTTGTCTTATCTCGATCAACGTTCAACTGTATGTGAACAAGTTCAGAAAATCATTCATTTACAAAATGTTGCAAATCAATTGCCTGACGCATTCACAGATATAAAGAAAGTGACGAAGTCACATATCCCAGCAATGAATGCTCCAGTGGCGATTGACATCCCTACAGAAATTTCTGATAAACATCTTGCACAAGAGTCTACTATAAAACGAAAACGTGGTAGACCAATTGGGTCCAAAGATTCAATACCAAGAAAATCAAAAAGGTTGGAAAATATGGATGCCAACAATGCTCAACCTTCAAATGAAGGAACTGAACAAATGCAAAATGCAGGCAATATCATTGATCCTCAAAATGAGATTGATATTGAGAATAATGACTCACCAATTGAAATTTCGGGTGAGCAAGAAAATAAAGACAATTATGAAATCTCAGTTAAGCATGTCTATACTAACAAAAAATGGAATAGAAATAATATTGAGATTGATGACGCATTTGTATACACAATTGCAACAGAAATGATCATAAACGAGGATGACGTCGAACCAAAATCAGTCGATGAATGTCGTCGACGAATTGATTGGCGAAAATGGAAAGAGGCTATGCAAATAGAGTTGAAGTCACTTGAAAAACGACAAGTATTTGGCCCTGTAATCCGAACCCCAAAAGGAACAAAACTCGTCGAATACAAATGGGTATTCGTACGAAAGATAAATGAGAAAAACGAAATTGTGAGATATAAGGCGAGACTCGTAGCTCAAGGTTTTTCTCAAAAGTCAGGGCTTGATTATGATGAAACGTATTCTCCCATTGTGGATGCAACAACGTTGAGATTCCTAATCAGCTTGACTATTTCTCAAGGATTATAGATGCGCCTAATGGATGTCGTGGCCGCATACTTGTATGGGTCACTTGACACAGATATTTATATGAAAGTCTCTAAAGGACTCAAACTGCCTACAGATCCTGGTCCAGGAAACCAAGACATGTACTTAATAAAATTGAGTAAATCATTCTATGGTTTGAAACAGTCTGGCAGGATGTGGTATAACCGTCTCAGTGAATACCTTCTAAAAGAAGGTTATAAAAATGATCAAATTGCCCCATGTGTATTTATCAAAAGATCTAGCCTCGGACTTGGATAATAGCAGTCTATGTTGATGATTTAAATATCATTGAAACCCCTAATGAAATTGAAAGAACAACTAGATATTTGATGAAAGAACTTGAAATGAAGGATTTGGGAAGAACCAAATTTTGTCTTGGTTTGCAGATTGAACATTTGAAGGATGGAATTTTCATCCATCAATCAACTTACACCGAGAAGGTGTTGAAAAGATTCTACATGGATAAAGCACATCCACTAAGTTCTCCGATGGTGGTACGATCACTAAAACAAGACAATGATCCTTTTCGACCGCGAGCGGAAAATGAAGATTTCCTCAAACCCGAAGTGTCATATTTGAGCGCCATTGGTGCCCTCATGTATCTAAGCAACAATACAAGGCCGGATATTGCATTCACGGTGAACTTACTAGCAAGACACAGCAATGCACCAACAAAGAGGCACTGGAATGGAATTAAGCATCTATTTCGTTATCTTTGCGGAACAATTGACTTTGGGCTTGTTTACACCAAGAATGCAAATCCTACTCTCATTGGATATGCAGACGCAGGATACTTGTCATATCCCGCCAAGGCAAAATCTCAAACTGGATATGTGTTCACTCGAAGTGGCGCTGCGATTTCGTGGAAATCAACCAAGCAAACATTAACAGCCGCTTCATCGAATCAAGCTGAATTAATTGCTCTTTACGAAGCAGGAAGAGAATGTGTGTGGCTGCGGTCCATGATACAACACATATTAAAGGAAAGCGGTTTGAGAACGATTAAGAATATCCCAACGGCCATTTACGAAGATAATACTGCATGTATCGCTCAAATCAAGGACATCTATATTAAAGGAGATAGAACAAAGCACATAGACCCAAAATTCTTCTCCACACATGATTTAGAGAAGCAAGGAACAGTAAACATTCAGCAGATCAAGTCCTGTGACAACCTTGCAGATTTATTCACAAAGACATTGCCGCCTAAGAAATTTGAGAAGCTTGTACATGGAATTGGGATGCGTCATTGTTGTGACATATCCTAAAGTCAGGGGGAGCATTATATGCACAACAAGCACTATACTCTTTTTCCCTTCGATCAGGTTTTTATCCCACTGGATTTTTCCTGACAAGGTTTTTAACGAGGTAGTGCGCATATAATGTAACACAATAAGGTAACATTTGCCCCTTAGAAGAATCCATTCAAGGGGGAGTGTTACAGTATTTTTTTTGGTGCAAATGAGGGGTCCAGGCCCCAATAACAGAGATAACTAAAAACTAAAAAAACAAAGCGATAAAACCAAAGAAACTAAACTAAAGCTAAAACAACCGACAAAACAAAATCAAGCCTCCACCATTCTTGGCCAAGCAACTCCAGAAAGGTCCTTAGGGGTTGAGCCAAATTGACTCCCAAATTTGCTAGCCAATCAGCTGCCTTATTGCTTTCTCTGTAACAGTGTGAAAGACGAATCATCCATCCCTCTCTTGCAATGAGACCCACGCATTGCTTGATCAAATGATAATTTGCGCGCGCATGGATAGTTGTAGCAGTCCGCAAATCAACAGCTAGCTTCGAATCCACGCTCACATGAACCTTTTTTAGACCCAAATTCCAAGCTAAAGACAAACCTATGTAAATTGCTAGTAATTCAGCTCGCAAGGAGGAGCAGACACCAACTTTAGCTGAAAACGCACCCTTGAAATCACCCAGATGACCTCTCAAAATTCCACCACCACCCGCAAGCCCAGGATTCCCACGAGAAGCGCCATCTGTGTTTAATCGTATCCAACCTTCATTTGGAGCAACCCATCGAATGTGAATTTCACGTTTTGGCTTTTTAGGGTTTTGATTTGAGAAAAGCCCCAAATCAGTTGCCTTTTTAATTTCTTCAACCCTGCAGCTGATGAATTGAATTTTATCAATTGGGAGAGATGGGTTAGCTTCAAAAATGGCAATGTTCCGCCACCTCCATAACCACCATAGTGAGACTGCAAAGATTCTTGGCCAATTTTCATTTGGGCCACAATTGAGATTAAGGTTGATCGCCAGCCAGTTCTTCAGCGGGCTTGTGAAGAATGAGCTGTTAGGACTCACTCCCAATTTGTGCCAAATTTGGTGAGCTACAGGACAATCTCGGACAATATGCAGAGCTATTTCTTCACGAGCATCACAGATTACACAGGCAGGGTTATTAGCAATGTGGCAGACAACCCTATTGACATTGCTCAGGATCTTTCATTCATCAGCAACCAAAGGAACATGCGGATTCTTTGAGGAACTGGGGCATGCCAGACTTCATCCCAATCTTTTGCAGCAGGTAAATTATCTTCCCTTCTAATTATATTAAGAGCAGATTTAATGCTAAAACCGCCTTTATTAGCACCATTCCAATATAATTTATCAGCTGCATCATTGTCTTCTATTAGCTCCAATGATTCAATTTTTTTTTAAACTAAACCAGGGAGAAAATCCCCAAATAATTCCCATCTGCAACCAGTGTTGGTGTCCCAAAGGTCTTCAACTTTAGCATTAAGTAGCTCTGCAGGTATATCTTCAGTTGTGTATGAGGAGAGGGGCTCATCTAATACCCAATTATGGTGCCAGAAGAGAGTGGAGCGACCATTGCCAATGGCAGTACACACTCCCTTTCGAATTGTATCTGCGTTCTCCAAAATGCCTTTCCACGAGTTAGAGGCATCTCGTTTGTCTTCAAACATGTCAATATCACAACGATTGTTGCAATATTTGCTTCTAAGGACTCGAGACCACAGAACTCTCCACCCTAGTTTAGTCATAAACGCAGCATTAGATTGCCTCATAGAGAGCAAACCCAGACCACCAGACTCTTTGGGTTGTGTGATTTGATTCCAAGAAACCAAATGAATTTTCTTTTGTTCATTTGTGCCTCCCCATAGAAAGTTCCTCGTTTTTCTGTCAATGTCATCACAAATCGACCGCGGGATCCTTGTTGTCTGCATTGAGTAAAAGGGGATTGAATTCAAAGATGATTGGACAAGAGTAGTCCGACCTGCGAGAGATAAACAATGAGCTTTCCATCCAGCCAGTTTATTGTTCATCCTCTCCAGTACATACTGATACATGTCCTTGGTAATTCTACCATTAATAGTAGGTACCCCCAAGTAGCGACCTAGATCTTTTGTTTCCTCCATTCCCAACTCAATACAAATTGCTTCACGGAAATCACTATGAGTATTATGTGAGAAGAAAACTCTGGATTTAGCAAGGCTTACTTTTTCTCTAGAGGCTCTACAAAATTTGTCCAGACAAGCTTTTACTACACGAGCTTGATCAATTGAAGCTTCAGCCATCAGAATAACATCATCTGCAAAGGAAAGAGATGACAAGGGAGGTCCATTGCGGCTAGCTCGAACAGGCTTCCAAACTCCATTTTCAACTAACATTTCAACAAGCTGCGTGAGTCTGTCCATACACATAACGAAGAGATAGGGTGATAAAGGATCACCTTGCCTCACCCCACGTGTTGCTTTGAATTTCTCAGTTGACTTCAATTAGTTGTTGAGGAAGGCGCATGTCAAGGAGAGTATCACGAATGAAACTCCATCTCAATCGGTCATACGCTTTCTCAAGGTCCAATTTTAATTATCATACACCCTGTTCTTCCCTGTTTCTTCTTAAGGGTATGAAGAGGTACTTCCTGTACGATCACTATGTTGTCAATAATCTGTCGTCCAGGTACAAAACTGCACTGCGTAGGGGATATCAAGGTTGGCAATACTTCCTTGAGGCGGTTCATTATTGCTTTAGTCACAACTTTGTAAGAGACGTTGCAAAGACTAATAGGACTCAATTGTGTAACTTTTTTTGGGTTATCAACCTTGGGGAGCAAAAATATAAAAGTCTCATTGAGACCCTCAGGATAGTCACGACCAGCAAGAACATCCAACGCCATGTCAATAACTTTTGGGCTGACAAGTTCCCAATTTCGTTGGTAAAACATAGCTTGGAACCCGTTAGGCCCAGGTGCTTTGTGAGGAGCCATGGACATAATAGAAGCTGTGATCTCAGCTGCAGTAAAAGGACGAGCAAGATCATTCCATTCAGCATTCGAGAGGGGCGGGAAGTGATTATGAGGAAGGTCATTCAAATCAATTCCAGGCTGTGGTTCAGAAAATAAGTCCATAAAATAATCACGTACCATTTTCTTCACATCATTTGGTTCCAGGAACCATGCCCCTTCTGAATTCCGTAGAGAAACAATTTTGTTAAACTTACGCCTCAGAATAGTACTCAGATGGAAGGTGTATTACGATCTCCGTCCCTGATTGCTTCTAGGCGAGATTTTTGGAACCAGAGAGCTTGTTCCTGTTCAAGCACTTCTTCAAGTTCTTTTTTCAGATCGAATTCACGTTGCAGCAGATTACGTGAGCAGTGGGAAGCCAGAACTTTTTGAGTGCCTTCCAATCGAGCCATTAAATGACGCTTGCGTCTGAAAATATTGCCAAATATCTCTTCATTCCAAGTGTTTAAAGTAGAAGCCACATTCTTTAAACAAGGAACCAGATGTGAGGCAGAGTCCCACGCTCCCTTGAGTACTGACTCAAAATTTTCATGAGTTAACCAAGCAGCCTGGAAACGGAAAGGTTTAGAGCTCATAGGAAGAGGAGCAAAACCAGTAGTGCTGATGAGAAGCGGGCAGTGATCAGATTGCAGGGCAGGGAGATGCTTGACAACAGCATCTTCAAATTTTGCAACCCAGACAGCGTTAGCAAGCCCTCTATCCAACCTTGCGCATTTACTATACTCTGGAGAGTTACCTCTGGCCCATGTAAATTTTTGACCAGAGAAGCCAAGATCAATAAGATGGTTATTTTCGATCCAGTTATTAAAACGTGAGCTTCTTCTAACCACCTCATTGCAACCTCCATTGCGTTCATCCATTGATCTTCTTTCGTTGAAGTCACCAGCAAGGAGCCAAGGGCCACTACAACAAAAACACTAATTATCCACGCTAAAAACCATTGTTTCTCTACACTTATAAGCGTTGAAAAAGATTTTTTCCACGCTTCAAAAAGCGTGGGAAAATTCAATGTGGAGATTCTCCACGCTTTTTAGTAGCAAAAGAGCTAAATCAATTTCTAGGGATAAGTTTGTGATATAGTTACTCAGTTTTGTTGCTCAGCTAAATCAATTAGGATTTCTGGAGGCAAAAGAGCTATTGCATCAGTAAATATAAGGTTTGGATCTCAGCAAAGAGTACAAAGTGGATAAGCCAGCTGAGAACCATGGAGAAAGTAAGAGCATGTTCCAGAATTGTTACCCAACAACCTCTCTGGCAAGGCCCAGAAAAGGCTTCTCAAAGTTTTAATTGCTCTTGGCAGAGATATCTCATAGTACTGAAGGCTCTTGCTGTCACCTGCCTGTTTCTGACATCAACCTTGTTTCCACAGAGAACCATCATGATCCTCTGGTAGACCCGGCCCTATGCAAGTGATTAGATTATATGAGCTTTTTTTTTTTTTTTTTGCTAGAACAGATTATATGAGCTACACACATAACTGTAAGAGTCCACAACAGTATACTCGAAACCATGACCAATCTAATATGTTCATATGTTCGACCTGAACATGTCCCACTGCCTCATGATCACATTCTGTTATCTCCAACTTGCTAAAGCAGGGGTAGATAGGGAGCATAGTTTATCCATGTGGATATATGAGGAGGGCCTCATAGGGCCTCAGGACTATTTGTAAGTTGTTTCAAGGCAATTAGTTGCCTATTGTTAATAATACTTTACTTTACAAAAAAAAAAACAAAAAAAAAATTGTTATCATATTTGTGCACTGATATCATATATAATACTCCCTCTGTCCCCTCTTTACGTTGGTAGTTTCCATTTTAGTCCGTCCCCTTTTTACGTTGGTACTTCCATTTTAAGTAAGAAAAAAGTAATGAGATTACTTATATGCCCACTTAAAGGACCACCATACTCTCTCTCATATTTAAGTGGACCACAAGGGACCACCATATTCTCTCTCATACTTAAGCAAGGGCCTTTGAGTCATTCTTGAGCCAAAGTTTCCTTGTCTTAAACTCCGTTCCAAGTCAAACTACCAATGTAAAGAGGGGACGGAGGGAGTAGCATACTGTCGATGAACAATGCAAAGGAAACAGTTCATTTCAAAAACTATGTCGCTACCTATTTAACAGTCACTTGGTAACTGAGATCATTTCCCTTGCGAAATGGACTAAGTATTAAGAGCTAGGGAGAGAAAGCTTTAATACGAGTTTCTGAACAATTCATTCCCCATTTGTTTAGGATTCCCATTATTTACAGATAGTGGTAACGGTTGATAGAACTCTTCACCGTCATTCTTTTCCTGACGTTGCTAACCATTCAACTTCTAAATGCACTAAAAAACATTATCAAGTACTAGGTTAATTACTATCTTCTACATTGTTCTAACTCATGCAGATGTCTTAGTAAACATTTGTAGATTCTTTTTCTTAAAGAAACATTAACAGATAATTCAAGATAACATCAACAATATTAATCTGATTACTCCAACAGGCTAGGTATTATCATTTTCTTAAAGAAACATTAATAGATAATTCAAGAGTAAAAACCTTGAATGTTTGAGAAGTGTGAGCTTTGTGTCTGAAGACTGAACTCAACCATCCCGTCAATAATATTTCTCTGCAAGCTCTTTACTCTTTTTTAAATTCTCATTCTCTGGTACTTCACTCAATATATGGGAAATGGGAGAAAAAAAAAACCTTCCTTCGCATACAACCAAACAATATTGTGCCTCTACTATGAACTTATAAGCAAAGAATTGGAAAAAATCCCCCTTCATTCTGAAACCAATTGCTTAAACCTGGATTACCCAATAATCCAATTTGTCAGAAATAAAAATCACAGCTCCATTCACTCCCCAATTCAAAATTTTGCTTCTGTTCCTATCAAAGGAACTCAACAACTACCAGTACTAGTAGTATATCATACACCACTTAGATCATGGTGGTTCATCCCTAAGGATTAACAACTAGACAAAAAAAATTGCAAATTACACATTGATCAGGTAGAACTCAATTCATACTGATCAATTAACATAACCAATCGAATTGCAAAATATTCATTACAACCTAAGAATCAAACCAGAACCCAAAAAGGTATTAAATTTCAGATACCCACAAAAAATCCCACCTACCCTGGAAAAATTGCCACTGAGCCAGTTCATGATCAGCAAAAATAAGAAATATAGACAAAAAAATAAGCAATCAAAACAGGCAAAAAACAAGGATTGAAAGTACCAGAAAGCAGTGACGGAAGGGAAATTATTGGTTGTTGACATAACAAGAAGCGCACCCATCGCAAGCAGTGACTGAAAGAGTGCCTCTCACAATTACTCACCAGGATTTCGTCGCCGGCGATATCTACTTGCAGATCTGGAAATATAAATGAAAATGAAATCAAAAACTGTTGAAATTTCGAATCGGGATGAATGGGGAGTGAAATTAGGTGTGATTTAGTGAGACTGAATTTTTTTTGGAATCAGATCGAGGGTGGGAGAAATCCCAGAGAGGGGAAAGGGAGGGTTTGGACTTTGGAGGAGAGAGAAATACCTGATGAATACTGAGCAGTTGGGGGAAATCAGTGCAGCGCAGGATTTATTTATTTTTTAAATAGAAAGACGCACGACTTAACATTTGCGAGCCAACGTGTTGAAACAACAATTTCTGACGCACGAAACCGTGGAAAAGGTCCGCGGTTATTCAAAAGTAAGAAGAACCTCCGTATTGTTTTTCCACGCTTTTGAAATCGTAGAGAAAAAAGTGTCTGATTTTGACATATTTTGGCTCCTTGCTGGTGACTTCAACGAAACAAGGGTTCATCACCAATTTTTGTAATCTGGCTCCTTGCTATTAGCCATAAGTTCCCGTTTGCTCCAAAGTTCCTCTCTTTTGGTGCTATCCGGACTCCCATAGATAGCAGAAAAATACCAAGGTTCATCACCAATTTTTGTAATCTCAACATGAATAAATTGTGCATGGAGGGTAGATGGAACAACACTTACAAGTTCTGATTTCCAGAATAACCAGATTCCGCCACTAAAACCCTCTACTTCAACACGAATTCTGCCAGAGTAACCAATTTGTTGACAGATTCTTTCCGCATTTTCCCCACTAATATGGGTTTCCGACATAGCTAACACAGTTGGCTTGTTAATTCTAATAATTTCTTTTAGCGTGGTCAAGAAAGCCCGACTCCCAACTCCTTGAACATTCCAAAGTAAAAATTTGATCGACATATGATCACTTGATAATGGGGAGGAAAAATCTTGATCCTCTAATGGGATAAAAGGAAGTAGAGACATAAAAAAATCTCTAATTTCTCTCATGAGTAGACCCACTAGATTGGGTAGCTTCAGCGTCAGAACCAACTCCTTGGGATTGTGCATTGGAGGTAGGTATGCTTGAAAATCTGCTTCGAGTTTGTGACTCATGGGGTGGGCAATCCCCATCCGGGGGCCTACCATTGGAGTCCCCATAAACCATGTTGTTTCCGGAGGGATGTTGGATTCCATGGTGACTGGGGGGTGAAGGAGATGTGGGTAAGACATGAATGTTATTCAGAAAATTTCCAGCGAGTCCCCTCTCTTGGAGTAGAATATTGTGAGGGAAAGCGTTTGATGAGGGCTGGTGTCTATTCTGTTGGTCATAAGGAGTAGCTTTTTGGGTAGGTGATTTTCTTTTACTCCTAATAATCCTAGAATTCTGATTCTGTTCCACTTCTTGAGAGTTTGAGATATGACAATCTCTGACCATATCCTGAGTGATATCTTCCATAGTGACCGCATTATCTTCAACAAGAACATTTTCCAAGGGGGAATAATCAGTTATTTCCAAAATTGGTTGTACCAGATTTTCCAAGGGGATACTCTCAATTATTTCCATGCTAGGACTCTCTGTATTTTCCAAAATTGGTTGCAAAACAACCTCGCTATTATCTGCAACTATATCTTCAGTCGAGATTGTAGGAGTCTCAATAGGGAGGGTGCTAGTTATTTCTGGAATTGAGCCGTGATTTTCTCCATCTGTATCCTGGATACTCGCTGGGATAGTATCAGTGTTTGACTGATCAGCAACTTCCTCAATTACTAAAGCTGTATAATGAGATCCCTGATTTGGTGCACCTGCCTGGTTTGTGACTTGTGGCACCTGATTTTGAATTTGAGTGGCCCTGGACTGATTTTGACTCAGTTGATGGGTACCCGTGCCCCGGACCCTGCGTTTGGTGTTTTCTGACGAGGAGGTTTTTTGACCACCATCCATTCACCATACAATTCTTTTGCTCTAGATTGCTGGACCTGCCTTGGCTGTGGAGGAGGATTCATAAGGCGAGGAATCTCATTTGCAGGGCAAGCAATTTCTTGTTGAATTTCATTGTTCTCAGGAAAGTTCTTGCAATTCTCTTTTTTATGGCCGTAAGTGCCACAATTCAAACAGATCATGCGGAGACCTTCATATTGAATGATCCAAACCTTTCCATGAAGAGTGAACTGTGATAGGAGAGGTTTAGTTAAATCAACTTCCACACATAATCTTGTAAATTTTCCCCTTTCTGCGGCTTCCGTAGTTCGATCAATCCGGATAATTTTTCCCACTTTTTGACCAATTCTCTGCAGAAAATTTCTGTCAAAATATTCGACAGAAATTCTTGGAATTCTAACCCAAGTAGTAAGGAAGCGAATGGGTTTATCATCCGCTACAAAATCTGGAATCCATTTGCGAATCGTTAAGTAGTGATCCCCAAACATCCACGGCCCTTGAGTAAGAACATGATTAAGGTCATCCAAATTGGTGAATTTAACCACATAATAGCCACAATCGATGTCAACGAGAGATATATCCCCCTTGAGGTTCCATTTGCTCCGAAGACTTTTAGTCATTTGCCAATATCCCAGATTTTTGTCAAACATTTTGACAATAAGCGATTGGCGCCAGGGTTTCCTTAAACGAATTTTTTCCTCCTTGGTAAGCAATATAGTTGGACAACGAGGGTCATCCACCTCTGGGGGCACATCATCATCTGAAACATCATCATCTTCATCATACCTACCATTCATTGAAGCATCTAGTGCACCATTTTGAGTTTGTGAAAAACCCAAAATTCTATCCTTGTAAGACCTAGGGCCATTAACAGGGGAGTGTGGTGTATTGAGTTATCCCCCGGGCAAGGGATGAATCCTTGAACCAGAGGGTATGTCAGCCATGACAATCTCATTAGGAGGAAGATCATTATTTCTTTGGTTAGGAGGAGGGTCTGAGTCTTCCCTTGACATGTCTAGGGAGAGAATTTCTCTCTCTAGACTTTTCTCTCTCTCTTTCTATCTTTATGTTGAGTTTCATATAATTACTAAACGTTATGTCTTGTGCTATGTAATCTAGTTTTGAGTCAACATTGAATTAGAAAAATGTTATTTCCGAAAACGGAGAAGAAAATTTATGTGAATGAAAGATAAAGCCATAGTAGATACTAATCGAAAATTTGGGCAAAAATCATATTGTGATCACTACAGACATTGCAAATTTACAACTCTTTTTAAATATCCACATAGTACTTAAAAAAACAAAAAAACGTAACATGATTTGGAAAAGAAAAAAAGAGAAAGAAATTGAGTGCTTAGACATGTTACAAAATTTCTTTTATGAGTTTGTGATCATTACAACTTTGCAAAGTTTCAACATGATCCATGAATCAATAATGCACGATGAAATTGGCTAATGTGAGAAAATAAAATTTTAGCACCAAAATAATGAGGTAGAGGAATTTCAGTTTCTTAATAAAAAATAAACATAGAGGGTTCTTAATATATTAGTTGACAAATGACAATTAATTAGTATCAAATGCGTAGTTTCAGTCCCTTAACAAAATAATAAACATAGAGGATTCTTTCGTTGACAAATGACAATTAATTAGTATCAAATGGATAATGTGGATTAGATGACATCGCCCCTGCGAAAGTTCAACCCATTTTCTAGAACGTCAACCGCCCTCCTCGCATATCATCATTCTGATACATCTTTCTACTCTTCTTCATCCATATGCAATTGCCAATTTATTGGGCTCGCCGAAAATAATACATCCTTACCCAAATGAGGAAAAATATTCTTCATTCAAGTTCACCGAATTGCCACCACTATTTGGTGCTTCCCGATTGGGTCACCGAATAACCTAACTCCTGGTTGCACTATCCAAAGCGGTAGGAGGTGGGGACAACACCGGAGTGTTCACCGGAGGAGAGTGAGTGATGGAGGAGAGAGAAATTATTGGGGTTAATTATTGAAAAAATAACATTGAGGTTTTGTGAAAAAACTAGTTAATTCATTTTGGATTTTTCTTCTAAATTATTACTGTCTAGTGTTTTGTGAAGTAAAGTGACATAAAATATGTGGTAAAAAAGACAGTATAAAATAAGGGGTAAAATAGACAAATCATACAAATTAATAAGAGAGAGAAAATTTTGGATGGTTTAATGAAAATTTTCCCCCACTTTCTGAAATGTATTCCCTCCCATCAAAAAAAATTTTCCATCCACTATCTATTTTACCTTTCCACGTGTCGCATTCCCATTGGCTAAAAATAAGTGTGTATTGTACAAAACATGTATGGCCAGGAAGGTCCAATTAGTATGGGTGTGTGGGGCCAAGGAAGAGGAGAGAGATAGACACAAATAAAGAGGGGACAATGGGGTGTATATTACACCTATTGGACTCCCAATGGTTAAATCATGATTTCAAGAGTTGGAACATCCCTACTCCTTTTCTCCTCCTTCCTCTTTCTTTCTCTCTCCTTCCTCACCACTCTCTCTCCTTCCCCCTCCCCCACTTGCACACAAGCCCTCGTTTACTTGCTTGCAATCAAATGTAATGCAATGCAATCATTTTGTAGAGTAAATGTGGGATGAAAAGTGAATGAGTGAGAGTAGAGGGATGGGAAAAGTGAGGTTGATTACATCATTCAATGTAATCACAATTGCTCAACTTTTTCCATGTAATGTTGATTACTTTGAATGATGTAATCAACCTCACTTTTCCTATCTCCTTCCTCCCCCTCCTTCATTTTTCACCTCACATCTACCCTATAAAATGATTACATTGCAAGCATTTGATTGCAAGCAAGTAAACAACACCTTAATGTCAGCCAATGATGAGATTAAGGTCCTTCATAATCATGAGGTTAGCTAAAAATTTGTGGATGACTCCTTATAGACCTGGCAAACGGGTGAATGGCATCAGTTTCGAGTTTGGTTAATTCGGTTCGGATCTAATTGCATCTACTTATACTTGGGTATGGGTCGTGTTCAGTTTAGAGTGTATTTCGGGTTTGGGTTTATTCGGATTTGTACGTTTTCAGATCATCTCCGGTCGGTTCATACTGTCGGGTCAATATCAGCTCGGTTTTTGTTTGAAATGTCGGTTACTTTTGGGTTGAGTTAAAATCGATTTTGTCATTTCGGATCAGGTTTGGGTACAAGTCCAAAACTGTCGGGTCAATTTCAGATCACGCTATATTTTGATCCTACTTTCTCAAACTTCTATTCAAATCGCCAAATTGGGTTAACACTAAGGCTCTACATGGTTGGGCTGAAAATCGTTTTCAACTGAAAATTATTTTCAGTGTAAAATGTATTTCCGTTTACATTTTCCATTGTTTGTTTACAATGGAAATTTTTTTTTCTAAAAAACTATTTTTTTCTAAAAAATAAAATCTGCTAGCATAGTTGCGTAGATCCCGAAAAGTTAGGTAGATTAAAAAATTCACCTCAAACACATATCGGAGTCAAAAGTTATAATTATTTGAAGAAAAAAAACACAAAATTGAGAAAGTTGCCCGAAAGTTCGGCCGGAGGACCAATCAAGTCGGGTGCGAGTTTGATTTTACGGCCCGAAAACCCAACAACCAAACTCGATGATCAAGTCCACTATTAGTGCTCTAGGGATATAGTGTCCCACCATCTGAAACCCATTTTTCCTTTTTTTTGAAGAGCAAACATTTACACCTATATAGATGAAAATGCTTTTCCCCCTGAAAATCATTTTGCCTTCTCATTGTAAACCAAACAACGGAAAAAGGGAAAACTGTTTTCCGAGGAAAATTATTTTTATCCCAACCAAACGGAGCCTAAGTAAGGTTTAGTACTGTATAATCTTTGAATTCTTTGGTAAAAGATAGTCATTTCCATGAAATAATAGCATTTAACCAATTTCAGGTTCGGTTTATTTTGGTTTCAGGTCATGTTCGGTTTGGGTCAGTTTTAATCGGATTGCATTTAGTAATTGGTTTCAGGTCATGTTACAGTATGAATAAGGTAAATAGGTGTGAATGGATTTGTTTGCCGTAGCTTGACATATTTTATTCTATTACTGTTTTGTACAGTAATTGTAAAGCTATAAATACGCTCGATTGTAAATGTAAAACTTACATCATTCACTTATAAGTGAATACATTCCTAGTACTTTCACTTTCTATTCTGAGCTAATTTCATCAAGGACAAACATTTTTTTTTTTTTGAAAAATAGGATAAACATTACATTAGTGAGGAAAAAAGAAATACGGAAAACAATGAAATATAGCGTTCATACCCATTGCCAATGCCCATTGGACCAGATCAGCAATATACACCATCGTGACACCTTATAATTGGATGAAACCTCCAAATGTCATTGGCACTTTAACAACCTGCGTGTAATATTCCACATGTCACATAATCATAGGTTCCACTACGTGGACTGCCAATCAGAAACCGCGATTCCTCCCCCTCGCCCTTCCCCAAACCGATTTTAATTTTTTCTTAACAAAATCCCATGAAAACAAAACATCGCCCAACACACACACACACACTCTCTCTCTCTCTCTCTCTCTCTCTCAAATCTTGAGATCGTCGTTACACCAAAACACTTTGAAGTTGCAGTGAAGGAAAAAAAGAAAAAGGAAAGGAAATGATAAATCTTTTTAAATTCAATGTGTTGCCTCCTTCAATGGATATGGTGGCATTGAGGGGATTTGTGTTCACCATTTTTATTCTTCACTTCGTTTTCGCTTGCCAGCTTCTTCTTCTTCAGCCCCTTGTCTCTGCCTCAGGTACCCAATTTAAGTTTTCTTCTTCTGTTAATGTAGTTTTATTGTTTTCTTGTTTTTGAATTTGATGTTGAGTTTTTTCTTTATTGCAAGTTTAAATCTTTTTTGTTTGTACTAGCTAAAGTTCCAATTTTTACTTGTTGGATTTGAGGGCAGATTGAAACCTATGATTGTTTGGAACTGTTTGGTTAATGTTCCTTTAATTTTACTTTTTGGTTCTTAATATATAGGAGTATATTATACACTTGGATTTAATGGGTCTGTTTTAATATTGGAAAGTAAGAATGTGGAGGAATTTGTGATTTAGCTATTTTTCCCAGATGAGGCTATGGAAACTGGAAAGCAAAGCAAGGTTTTGCTGTTGATCACCTCATGTGCCCTTCTGTTGTATACTTGTATTGAATTCTAGTTGGAACGGATATATTCTATGTTGAGTTCTGATCACTTTTTTTTTATTAGGCAACTTATTGCAAAAAATTTAACCTACCCAAAGTCCTAGTAATATAAACGCAAACATAGCTTCAACATTTTCCTCAGGAATGATATGTACAATTTCGAACCTAGTAATATAAGAAATGACAAAATCAATGTCTGTAAAAACTAAAAACTTTTCACCAAGCCCAGGGACGTTTATCAGATTGCTGTATCCAAGTGACTGTGTTTACAGAATCACTTTCGCACCTTGTTTGAGACATTGCCAATTATCGAGCTGGTTGATCATCGTGAGGCCATGATAGAGGTCAAGAACTTCAGCATGATTGGAGTCGGTAATACCCACATCTAAAGGAAAGACACCCATAATTTCTCCCAAAGAGTCGCGAAATGCCTCCACATCCGGCACTACAACGCTTCCCTATATCTGTTCTACTAAGTTTGTTAAAGGAGCAGGTAGATGTTGGAGAACAAAGTAAGGATCCAAAATTCAAAACACCACCATCAATATCGAGCTTCACCTTGGTCCACCACCAGACTCTTAATTAAATCAAATCAATCATCTCAGAGACTCTCAGCACCTCCTGCTTAACATAAACGGTTCCTTGCAAGCCAAGTTGTCCATAGGCTAGCAAAAAATACTATATTCAAGATAGATCATTTGGCAAGCAACAAGAAATTCCCCACCAACATATAAACCCATCCAAGTTTTCTGTACAACATTGCAAGTAGCAAATAAATGGCTATCAATTTTTTGAAAATCCTGACAGAAAGGACATAGGACACCCTCTTCATCCAAAGGGACCCCCTTTGCCTTAAATTAGATTTAGTAGCAATCTTATTGCAATGCCTGCCAAGCAAAAACCTGCACTTTAATAGGAATCTGGGTTTTCCAGATGAGACCTGCACATTCCGAACCAGTACCTTGAGCATCGTCCAACAACAACTCATAGCATTTTCTTTACACTGAAATTCCCATGAACATCATGTTTCCACACAAAAGCATCTTCTTTACTGAGACTCAATCTCACCTCTTTCAAATTGGCAAGCAACTCCCGTGTAAATCCTTTTCCCAAACACGCAGGCTTCTTCAGTATTCCAAAATCCAAGTCTAGACAGAATCTTCCATATACCCACAATCCCTAACAACAGTGTCTTTTTCAGTAGGGAGGATGAATAATCGTGGATACTGTTGGTAAATAATTGTCACTGAAACAAAAGAGGAGAAAAATATTTGTGAATGTTGGGCGAATATGAATTTAATGTAAGCTGTGGCGTGAATGTGATCACTGCCTTAGAAGCGAAATTCGTCCTGATCACGGTGCAAATCAGTGTAGACGTCGCCCCCCAAGGTTACACAGCGCCTCTGTAAACAGTGCACTCGGTTTACAGAAGATGGAACTCGAAAAATATGCTC
Source organism: Tetragonia tetragonoides (assembly GCA_038025085.1). Classification (NCBI taxonomy): domain Eukaryota; kingdom Viridiplantae; phylum Streptophyta; class Magnoliopsida; order Caryophyllales; family Aizoaceae; genus Tetragonia; species Tetragonia tetragonoides. The sequence continues at coordinate 32,048,343 of CM076153.1, forward strand.
AGAACCAGAGAGGAAAATTTTTGGGAGAGAAGAAGATTTCTGTGTGTATCAAAACTGCTGAAAAGAACGATATTTATTAACAAGAAGGGAGACAGTTTCAATAACCCACTGAGATAATGGAGGAGTTAAATCAGGGAAAGTGCAAACAGGTTTGAAGCGTTCAAACGAAAACTAACAAACGTGGATTGGACTTTGTCAAACGAAGAGTCTCATAAAAACTGGACTCTCGAATAAACTTTGCCCAAAAAGATGGGCTACACCACACCGCGACGCGCGTGCGAACCGAACCGAGCCGAGCCGGACGGACGACGGCGGCGGCGCGTGCGCGGGGAAGCCCAACTCTAGCCCAATCCATAGGGGGTAGTTCTTCAAACAAATAAAAGAAGCCCTTTAGTTATAAACCTTTCAAAACTTCTTTGGTTTTCCAATGTGGGACACTATCATTTCACACACCCAACACAAGAAAGAGAAAGACCAAAGAACATAAGCTTAAATTTAAACAATGGCTTCCAAAATATGTTTGCGTTACCAACAATCCCCCACTAATGCAAACGAAAAACAATGGTTCTGAGCATAGGAAAGGTTTGACGCTTAAATGTTGGTGTCTTACGATTGAACCAACACATAGTGAAAATTAGGTAGTTCCCTCATCACGGAAGTGAACGAATCTGGAACTTCCATGATTTGAGAACAAATCCTAATAACACATATCTCACCTTAGAATTTACGAGTTCCGCGATAAAAGCAACATGCAATAGCCAAGTATCCTTGGGATGCTCATGAGTGCTCAAGAAAGACAGCCCATAGTCTTTCATAGAAGGAGGCCAACCCTTCACACTCACGTAGGTGACTTCATCAAGTCTATCTCAATACATAGACCACCCAAATAAGGGATATGAAATCATTAAGAGCATTAAATATGCTCAACCTCTCAAATCAACGGTGAATCCATCAAGTCCGTCTCAAATAGGACCACCCAATATTAGGGCTATGAATTCATTAAGAGCTCAAGGCTCAACCTCATATGTACATATGTCACAGGAATCGGGAGTAGTGTACAAATATGAGTCTTTCCACGGCTTCGTTTGACCACTATTCTTGCATAAACAAGATGGGTGTCAACCACGGATTCCTCATCTAGCAAGGCTTTAGCCCCATTCCCCTCCACGAATCTAGGACCACTTTTCTACTCAGTCCTTTAGTTAATGGATCTGCTATGTTCCTCTCGGACCTAACATACTCCATAGTGAGTACGCCCGTCTCAATTAATAACCTCACAGCATCATGTCTAATTCGAATGTGTCTTTTCTTGCCATTATAAACTTTGTTCTTGGCAACACACATGGCAGACTGACTGTGAGTCACAAAGTAGAGAAACTGGGGGAGTTCGTCTCCCCCACAATGGGACATCAGCCAGTAAATTTCTTAACCACTCAGCCTCTTGACCCGCTAAGTCAAGTGCTATAAACTCGGATTCCATAGTGGATCGAGCTATACAAGTCTGTTTAACAGACTTCCAAGATATTGCAGCACCACCTAATGTAAATACATATCCACTAGTGGAGCTCACCTCGTCGTTATCGGTTACCCAATTAGCATCACAATACCCCTCTAAAACCCCGGGATACCCAACAAAGTGTAATCCCCAATCAAAGGTACCTTTTAGGTATTTTAAAAGTCTCCTAAGAGCAATCCAATGATCTCTACTGGGGTTATGGGTATAACGACTGAGTCTACTTACAGCATAAGCAATATCGGGTCGAGTGTAATTCATTAGAAACATTAAACTTTCAATTATTTTAGCATATTCAGGTTGTGATACACTATTTCCTTTATTATAAACCTTTCAAAACTTCTTTGGTTTTCCAATGTGGGACACTATCATTTCACACACCCAAAACAAGAAAGAGAAAGACCAAAGAACATAAGCTTAAATTTAAACAATGGCTTCCAAAATATGTTTGCATTACCAACAGATACAGATCAGCAAGGCACTGATCTTGTAGCCAGACATTGGACCAAATCGGGCTCTACTACCATTACCTATAATCACACAAAAACCTTTCTGGATGGCAGAACTAGCCTAGGAATTTAAAGAACCAACAGCGATAATATGTTTGCGAATTAGAGTTTTGATCACCTTACCAACGTTGTGCTAACAAAATGTGATAAACAATTGCTTTTGGATGAATTATCGACCTTTTGTGGTTTATAAGAGTTAAGAGAAACACAAAAACACAAATTACTTTTGTTTGGGGCACTTGTGTAAGTGTGTTGCTCCTCGTTAGAGGCTATGTCTTTATCCAATCGACTTTGTACAAGCTACCAAGAATGATGCATGCTTGGGACAACAAAATTATTGAACTGCTAAACCACGTTATTGGTTCTGCATTTGAATTGAGGTGTAGCTAACTCTATTTTGAAATTCTATGTTTGTACTTATGGTTTCTTAATCCATTCATTATTAAATATTTGGGTCTTGCATCATTACTTCGTTGCTACGTTGAGTAAATAGTGAGGTGGTCGACTAGTTGCAGCTTTTGACTGCAAATGAAACTTAGTACACCAATCATTGTGGAAGTCATAAGTTTGTTGTTTCTTAATTTTAGTGAAGGTGATAACTTTCTCTTTCGTAAGCTATTATTTTGAAAGGTGCTAGCTAGATGGATATTGGCTAGTCACATTACTATTAGTGGCTGACAGGATATAGTGAATGTAGCACCATCAAGGTTGCTTGTTGCCTTTATTCTGTTTCTGCAATATCTATAAATCTGTCTACCACTGCCCAATTGGTAATCTTGATATTTATGCCGAGCCTGATGCTTCAAAATTTAACCAGTGCTGACAAGCACCAGTTTTTGTTAGCTTCTAAAGCTTCATGACATGTTGATCTATTGCTTGTGTTAGAGTACCACTTGAAGATTTTCAGGTTAACCTTAGCAACAGCCTATGAAATCCGTCTTCAGAGCCAACATTCTAGTTGTCTATTGACAATGCATTTTTAATCAATTTACATGTCTTTCAAACATTCAGATGCAAGACCTGGGAGCGCAGCTGATTTGCTGGAAAAGGCGTCACAAAGCATAAAAGTGAACCGTTATAGTGAGGCACTTGAGGATCTTAATGCCGCCATTGAGGCAGACCCAAAACTTTCCGAGGCATACTCACATCGTGCAAAGATCCTTCGCCAACAGGGCAGGTTTGCTTCTCCTTTCTTTGGAATATTTTCAAGCACTTAGTGGTATTATTGGATTGTTACTGGTGCTTAGGAAGCACGGACATTGTAGATAGGTAACATGTTGCAGGTGCGATATGCGGTGATGAGTCGCGACACAGTGACTGCAGTTAAAATGAATTTCACCCTCTCTAAATGGCGCTTTGCTGTGTCTGTGCTGTATCCTTGTGGTTTGTATCTGTTTTGTGCAGCCTATATTGCTGCGCGATTTTATTGTTGCTATCACTTTTCAGTTTGGGAACGTCTTGTGTTGTGAGACCTGTAGAGGCTATAAGAGAAAGTTCTCTTTTGCTTGATTTACTTGTTTTCCTTGTTTCTGCAAATGCAGCCCTTGCATAAGCCATGGTGAAGAGGCATGAGACTTAAGATTGATTACGCTAGTCGCCAGGCATACTTTACATCGTGTTATCATAAATCTTTTAAATCATCTCTAAAAAATTACAAAGTGAACCATCTCTTCAGCAACCCTCAATAACATTTAAAGGAAAAGCCACTAACCACTGTTCAGTAGTTGGAAAACTCCTGAGATCTTGGCATAAAAGACTTTTTCTTCCTTGACAAGGGGCACAGAGTAGATAATGTTTGATGTTATTCTGTCGTTGGGGGTTTCTCCGTAACATGATGTTCTTTGTTTCTGCTATCTCTGGTTATGGTTGAAAAGCAATAGAAGAAAGATATTATATTACCATAACAGCATCTTCTATTAGTCCTTATTCCTGAAAGGAGGAAGTGCAGTCCTTTTCAGTTGCTCAGCAATCAACAGGACCACTTTTAGATGTTTTTTGTGAAATTCCTTCATGATTTGAAGTTTGAACTGATCATGTGGAATGATAATAGAGAATCTATGGAGCTAAAATGTAAAGAACTGGGAATATATTCTGCCAACTTGAGAACCCAAAAACTTGTACTCAATGAGGGATGCAAAAGAAGAATAAGAATACTTGCCTCTACTTCAAAGTTACGACAAATATCTGTTTTCTATCTGGCATGGTGATAGTAAAAGCTAAACGTAAGTATGAAGGGAAATCGGCAATTATTTTCCTCCAAAGTACTAGGTGAAATATTCATTTAGATTCAGAGGGAGTTCCAAAATGTGTACAGTTATGTAGAAAAATGGTTTGTTTACTGTTGAGACTTGGTCACATACACAATATGATGCCTCTGTAGTCTCAGATGGCTTTTGAGATTATTGCAATGAGAAATGTGCAACATCAAGAATTGTCGGGGAATCATGATCATTTATTATTTTGGGTCTTAGAAATGTAAGGGTGTATATTGAACACATTACTCCTGTTACGTGTATGTAGCACGAGTACGGGTACGCGGACACGGGACACGCGGACACGTCAAAGAAAAAAACAAATAATTAAAAAATGTATTAAAAAAAACAGAAAAATTATTCCCATAGTTTAATTAACATAACAAACCAAAATAACATCACGTAAACAACTCACAAGGGTTCTTTTAATAAAATGAGAAGTATAGAACAAATACTAAATACTAAGCTGTTGAAAACAAAAAAAGGGAATGGGCTGTCAGGTTCATTTGCTCACTACTACTACGAATTTTCCAAGACACACAGCCACATTACACAACAAAAATTCTAATTAACAAAGAATGAAAGAAATAACATACAAAACGAAATAAATCAGAAAATCAACACAAAAAAGAGAGAGAAGAAGAAGGAAGAGAGGACATCAGAAAGTTACTTACTTGGAGATGAAGGAATGAAGACTTGAAGAGTTGAAGAAATCAATTAGCAAGCAATGGAGATTGTGATTTGAAGCCTTGAAGATGGAGAGAGAGAGAGGAGAGAGAGATAACGAGCCAAACTGAGAAAAAAGCTAGAAAAAAAAATGACGGCAAGTTCAGAATAGGTCAAAACAGGTTTTTTTTCTTTTTTTCTGGGCAAAAATACTAACTCCCGTGTCCCGTACCGTGTCCAAATCCTTTGACCGTGTCCAATCCCGTGTCTGACTGTCTTTGCCGTGTCCTGCTTTATTGGACACGTACTCAGCCGTGTCCAACGCGTGTCCGTGTCCAGTACGTATTGGACACGGGACACGGCACCCTATAGGCATGTCCGTGCTTCATAGCTGATATTTAATTTTTGTTTTTGTAATACTCATGCCTACTAAAGGAAAAAAACATACTCATGCCTACTAATATAAGATGTTTTATGCTTCAAAATTAGATATGAAGAATCTGAGACCGATTACAAAATGTATCTAGAGTTCAATCCCCAGAATGTGGCTGCGGAAAAGGAGCTTTCTCAGTTGCATCAGGCTCGAAGCGCTCTGGAAACAGCTTCAAATCTATTCGATTCAGGAGATTTTAGCAAGGCATTGGAGTATGTTGACAAAGTTGTGCTTGTTTTCTCTCCTGCATGCTCAAAGGTGACCAAGTCTCGTATGTTTAAAATACCTTTTTTCTTGAGTCAGTTTAGGATGACTGGAGGGTGTCTTGAACAGAACTTTGTGCATAACTTGGCAGGCCAAAATCCTTAAAGTTAAATTGTTGCTAGCATCAAAAGATTTTTCAAGTGCCATCTCAGAGAGTGGTTATATTCTCAAGGAAGATGAGAACAACCTCGACGCATTGCTGGTTAGAGGTCGTGCATATTATTATTTGGCAGATCATGATGTTGCTATGAGGTTTGTTTGGGAACATCTTTTCATATCATACATTTGAAAAATATTTCATATGTATCACCAATCCCTTCCCTTTCTTAACTCAGGCATTATCAAAAAGGACTTCGCCTTGACCCAGAGCACAGTGAATTGAAGAAAGCGTATTTTGGGTTGAAGAATTTGCTGAAGAAGACGAAAAGTGTAAGTCTCTGAAACACTTATTGTTTTTATGTACTTATCTGGAAGAAGGGGGATGGGATCAGTATTGGTAGCTGAATAATGCATGTTTGCTTCACGGTCATTAGATTTTTGGCTTCTACATTGATTGTTATTTAACCTACTATCTTACACAGGCAGAAGATAATGTAGATAAGGGTAAGCTGCGTCTTGCAGTGGAGGATTATAAAGCGGCTCTTGCTATGGATCCTGCTCATCTTGCACATAATGTGCATCTTCATCTTGGCTTGTGCAAGGTGTCGGTGAGACTAGGCAGGGGAAAGGAGGCTCTGAGTAGTTGCATGGAAGCTCTAAACATTGATGGAGAGCTGACTGAAGCTTTAGTACAGGTTTGGATTCACATTCACTTATGATTATTGTTCTGTCTTATGGCATAGACATATCCGTGATGCCCCAAAAGGACTACACCAGATTCGCCTACTTGATATATTACCATGCTGAAGTTCTTTAATGAGAATGATTTCTCTTTTCAGAGGGGTGAAGCAAAGCTCTTAACAGAAGATTGGGAGGGAGCAGTTGAAGATCTAAAGGTTGCAGCTCAAAATTCACCTCAGGTTGGTCACCATAATAAAGTGTGATGATTGAATTTGACTGCAGCAGTTTTAGCTGTGTCGTTTTAGGATTCCTCATACAGTATTTTTGGGCAGTAGATCTGTCAACTATTATGGCAAGAGTGTATGAAGTTTTAACTTTGGGTTAAAAAGATTTCTGTACAATGTTTGATGGTTTCCAGTTGGATTTTCATTTCTAAAAATTGAAACAACCAGTAAATAGACAAAAAGATGAAAGTTTTTTCAAATCCTACCTTTTACAGTACACTCTTTGTGAATAACGGCCTTTTTCATTTACTATCGTAAGTTTGCTACAGCTTGTTAAAAATCTGCCAAGTACACGTGACCTAACCAAAATGTCCCTCCCATTTATCTCTATTTGTATTATTTCCTATCTCCGTGAGAATAGAAGGGATGGTAGGAGAGTGTGAAAGTTTTTGAGGATGCCAATACGCAATATCTAGATTCGTAAAGGGGTATCCAGGATATGGGTGGTACCAGCCGATACGTCAAATACGATATTCATGTCGCGATAGCCACTGCCAGATACATGTCACCCATATTGATACCAGCCCACTTCCGCATTGTCGCGAGCGTTACCCTGATCGCAACCGATAGCGAGACTTCGAACCTTAGTGAAAGTGCCTAGTTGGAAGGGGATTAATTCTCAGAATAGTTTAAAAAAGGAAAAGGAAAAAAGAAAAAGAAGAAGAAGTTCACAAATCACAAAAATGATGAAATGAAAGGAGCAGTTTTGTTGGTTCATGTCTTTGTTTGGCCGGAAGTTGGCAAAAGGTATCAACTTTGAAACACAATTTTGTAAAAGATAGCGACCTTTAATTCAAATGTTTATTGTAATTTTGGAAAACATGCTAGGATTTGGTAGTATTTGACAAATTTCCCCCTTTTTTTTAAAATGTCACATAACTGCAGAACACATGCACAGGAGTACATCTCCATAAAATTTCCTTTTAAGATAAGAAAAAGTATTATTGATTGGCAAAGTGTAATGATACATAGTTAGAGGACAAAGAGTTCTCAGAACGAAGAGCAAAACTAACTACAAATCAAATCATTCCATAAATGCTGGACATCCGTAAGGGGCACTCCACTAAAAGCCTCAGCTGCCTTGCCCCATCTGTAAATCTCATAATATGTCTTCGTGCTTCATCTGTCATGGCTCCAATAAGTAGAAAACAATGTTAAGCTCTTCCAAAATGAAAAATGGGAGAACCTGCATATATTTCTTTGCATATTCGCAGTTGTGCTGATTTGTTTTCTTTGCCAAATTTACAGGACATGAACATCCGCGAGGCACTAATGAGGGCTGAGAAAGCTTTGAAGCTGAGCAAACGCAAAGATTGGTACAAAATTCTGGGTGTTTCAAAAACCGCATCAGTTGCTGAAATAAAACGAGCTTATAAGAAGCTTGCTTTGCAGTGGCACCCAGATAAAAATGCTGATAATAGAGAAGAAGCTGAGAATCAATTCCGTGAAATAGCAGCTGCATATGAGGTTAGATCATATATGATTGTGATGTCTCTCTGTTCTCTTTGTTGATATGTACTGATTTATCCTGTTTTCCTCTTCTACATTTCTCAAGGCTCGAAACTATCATTTTTTATGCACTCAGTAATCAGTATCAGTCATCTCCTTGTGCTAGATAGATGTGCTTGTGACTTGGTTTAGGAGTACATACCTCAATTATTTTATTTTGAGATGATTTTTATCAGAAACTTGGTGAATTTGCTAGACACCACATTTTTATTTTTTATGTACAATTTTGATTTTTTGTTGTCAAAAACCTTCTAAGACATCCTTTTTCCATCAGGGAGAGCAATACATTGTCATTTGGCTTTAAAAATTACCACTGGGACAGTTGCCACTAACATTTTGCATTTGGTTGAAACTATTGTTGCCAATTGAGGGTCAAATTAGCCCCTTAGCTGTGAAGGCAATGATTAACACGAAAAGTGTCATAACAGGTGGTTGTTGACCCTAGTCTGTTTTCTAATAGCCGGTTTCTGCAAAATGACCTATTCAAAGATGTTTTTGCAAGTTGGAGTCCTCTCGCGTGCTCAAGGCTCAAGTGAGCATGTCATAGAACTTCTAAGATTGATGCTATCACCCCCGCTCCTTGGGATGTCTGCTAAGTAAGTGAGTGATTTCAAGTATTTTATACACTTGGAAATTGTCTCAACTCTACATGTGCTAGTTGCGGAACGCCTCGTCACAATGTTCTGGACTGAGACCATATAGAATAGACAAACTTGTCAACGGGTCAACAGTGTGCAAAAATGATATGTCCACTTTAGACCTTTACAGACTGACCTATATGGGATGAAAACCCAAGTGATATATGATGCTGGTAGTTGGAAGGAAAAGGTTCCGAGATTTTGTCAGTAGGAGAAGATATACTGTGGCTTTGTAGATTATTTCTTTATCTGCATGTGGATGTAGGCATTGTTGAATGAAGCATGTAAAACTTGAGCGTGGTTGCTATGCTCCGTACTTTCTCTTTATTGTTTCTGGCAATTGCCACTGCGGTAGCATTTTATCCGTATGTTTCATCACATTGCATTTTCATCACCTACCTGAGCAATTTCGAGATGCATTTCCTTTAATAGCAATATCTCATGTTGGAACTGTACCTGCAGGTTCTAGGTGATGATGAAAAACGTGCAAGGTATGACAGTGGAGAGGATGAAGATAGCATGGGAATGGGTGGGGGAGCTGGTGGCGGGGGTTACGGATTTGGTGGATTTGATCCTTTTGGTGGTGGTGGTGGACAGCAATACACATTTCATTTTGAAGGAGGCTTTCCCGGTGGTGGTGGTGGTGGTTTTGGTGGCTTTCACTACTAATGCGGCTCCACTGTCGAGGTTTTTACTTGCGGCATTCACTAAGCCAAGCCTGTAGCTCTTTATAGTGGAATATGATTATTTTTTCAACTAACAAGTAACAACTGACCGATAATGGGCAAGTCATCTTCAGCCTTCCATTTAAGAGCCTGCTACATCGAAGGGAAAGAAAAGCTCCTGTCAGCCTAATTTATCCATAGACATATGGAATACAAATACAGTCCCTTCCTTAGAAAGTATGGCATGTACAATGTAATCTATGTAGTCAATCTTTTTTTGGGTCTACATTTTATTTTTGACACTGAAATTGTTGGAAGAAAATAAACTGGAGCGTTATGGGCGGATAGGCGTCGAGGTGGTAAAAAAAGTGCTTAGATTATTTTTGGAAGTGTACCTTTTTTTTTTTGCTAGTCACTTTTGGAATTGTACTTGTATGGTTCTCTGTGATATGAAATAGAGCAGAATCAAAATTTCTTTCAAGGGCTGCCATGTTCGCTTGAAAGATTTTCTGTAGCCTCTGTTAGTTGGCTGGATCAAATTGCTACTGCGTAGTCTGTGTTTGTAATTGTTGACAAGTTTTCCTCACGGAATATTTTGTTTGTTTATCTTTTTATTTATTCTTTTTAAAGAGCAAGAAAGCCGGCCATAACGGCCAACAGAGTACATGACTCAAAACAAAGCAGACAACACAAGTTACACAACAAACTAAAATGAGACAAATTAGCTTCACCACAACAAACTTGAAGAGACAAATTAGCTACTCAATACACGTATTTTACCCTGCATTTGGATTTTCAACAAGTAATAATACTCAAAGTGGGGCACAAGATTAGCAAGAATGAACATTTCCATTCAATCCACAAAAGCAGCAATACATAAATTTCAACATCATCATTCAGCAAAACTTCCAATAGTGCAATACAAAAAAGAATAACCCACAATGGAAGGATCAGAAGTTAGCAAAATCACTAAAGCATGAAGAATACAGCGGCGAGGGAGGCTGCAAACACCGCTTTGTTTGTTCCAAAAAACTGACCAACCAGTTCACTTGCAGCAGAAGCATCAGCAGTATTGTCACCGTCATCATCAGAAGAGTCACCTGTTTTGGCGCCCTTCTTCTTGGGTGTGCTTTCCCCTGGAGCTGGAGCAGGTGTCGGGGACTGAAAGAACTCGAGAGGAAGAAGCACTTGGTCCACCTGATACACAGCCAGCTGCCCATCACTGTAAATGGAATTTGACACAGTTGTGTTGACAACCCCAGTAGTTATGTTGACTTGGTTACCATAAGTGGTCACGTTCAGAGGGAACTCCCCGTTGTTGCTGTTCCCAGCCTGTGTCCTCAGCGGGTTGCTGGCTGTCTGGAACTGGGATTGAGATATAAAGTTAGGGAGGATATGGAATTGCACTAGCTGCACCTTTTGCTGGTCTGAAAGGGAGTTGAGCAGCCCGGCTTTGAGGTTGGAAAACGCGTTGTCTGGTGGTGCGAACATGGTGAGTCCTTGGTTGGAGTTGTTAAGCTGGGTGTTCATCTGATCCGCGACTTGGGTGCTTTGTAGCAGCCGGATGAACATTGTGAACTGGCCTGCCTTGGCCAGGACCGCGGTTACATTTGTCGGCCCTGCTGGTCCTGGGGCGGGCGCCTTGGCCGGCGTCTGAGCTGAGCTTAGGACAAGGGCTTGGAGGAACAATAATGCTACAACGAGAAACTTCATAGTTTTGTAGCTTGTGTGTTTAAACTTTGGTGGGTTTTTTTTTCTTATTTTGTATGCTTTGGTGTTGGAAGTTGTTTGTGTTTTGAGAAGGGAAAATAGAAGGTTTTTATTGTGGGAGTAAGAGTAAAGTTAGGTGCAAGGACACAGACTGTGAGTTGGGTTGACAACCTCATAAGCTCGTCTTTTTTGTAGGTAAAGCAGAGATCTAGATGATATTGAAGCAGCTATATAGTTTGCTTAGCAAAGCAGTAAAAGGCTTCAGAAGGGAAGGGAGGGTCTTGAAATCATGGCAATATTTTTTTGCTTCTTGCTGGGGACAACTTCTGAGGAAAAAGCTTAATTCTTAAGGTTTTCTTCAGCATCATCATCAGCCAAACATGAAATTGGTTGGGTCCCTGTAGCGACAGGTGAAATGTTGATTTTACTACTAGTGAAATCTTGGCTAAGAAGGGCTAACTTATCTTATTGCTTGTGGGATGTAACAGGTTGTTGAGCTGGTGTCTTCTTAGACCAACTATTTTGCTACTTCAAAAAGTGGTGAAAACTTAGCTAAAAACAATTTAATGTAGCTGATTTTATTAACCATTTTTGAATGCAAAGGTTTATTTATAAACCATCTTCTTAACCTACACAGATCCTCCATATCATGTTATGTTAAGAAGGCTCAACTGTAAGTGTAGACAACAAAATTCATGCGTAGGCAAAAATAAGTTGAACAAATATAATTTGTATTGATTTAAATGTATGGATTACAATCTCTGTATTTTCTATCTGTTACAATGAACAAATAATATAAATCCTCTGATTTTGTCTCTCAATAGTTCCGATTTCCTAACGGGTTTGGTAGTCATGGACTGGCCCGATTTCTTGACTTGGTAGTTTTTTCTTGTGGGTTTGGCCGATTTAACTGTTTATTTGGCCCAACAGTTGTGGGTTGGCCCAAGGGTTAAATATAAGCCCATTTTGATGGCTTTTAGCCCATATTAATTTTCGGGGTTAATTAATTAAATTAAGCTAAATATATTTTTAACCCAAAATAATTAATTAAATTTAATTAAGGCACTTAATAAATTTTTAGTGCCTACAAATTGCCCCCTCGAGATCGAGTCACGTACACGACGTCGTGTTTTATCGTGACGGGGTGTCGAACTGGACTTGACGTATCAGTCTACGATGTAGTTGAATCCATTATAAGGGAGCGGGGATATGTTTAGATTCAAGGGCTTGGAAGCGTTTTCTTGAATCTAGCAGAACGAGGGTCTTGTCGACTTGTTCCCCAACTGCAGACCTACTATTTTGTGGTAGGAAGGTGACGGGGCCTTTGTTGTATGGCTTGATCCATCGTGTCTGACGGGGCCTTTGTGGCTTGTTCCATCTCGCTTCACGGGGCCTTTGTGGCTTGTTCCGTCTCGCCAACGACAACATGGTGTTATCACTTTATTGAACTTTTGACTTAGCAGGTAGACGAACTAATTTGTAGCGTGTAATAAACACTTCAGTCGTCTCCTTGTCAAATTTTGACTTGAGCGTCCTATGGTAAGCGGTTGTTAAGTATGTCTTGAATAATGTGACCCAGGTCGAGTACCGACTTGATAAGGTTATTCCTGCAGATGACACACTTTTAACATCGAGTTACCAATTTTGTTGGACCCAAAATAATGACAATGTGTCAACACATGTTTTTTTTTTTTAATAATGTAACTAGCTCCATTGGTTGCCAAGTAGTTGTGCTAGCTTTGAGTTACCCAGATCGGTGCTCGACTTAATCGAGTAGTCTGAGGAATAGTCATATGAAATAATTTATGATTTTTTTTTTTGAAAATATTTCAAAAAAATAAATAAATTGGAAACTCTCCCAATTCTGTAGAGAAGTGTCCTGGTTACAATAGCACTCCAATTCAAACAAGGAATATGACTACTAAAAGGTAACCGACTTCGAAACGATCGAAGGCTATGAAAAGCTCTTCGTTATGCAATTGTTGATCAATCAAGCCAGCTTCCTCCAAGGTCATTCTTTTTTTTTCACCGTAAGCCAGCTTCCTCAATTTCCTAACACTCTTCTCCCTTGCTTCTTTTTTGTTTTTTTCATTGTTCTACTGCTGCCCTGGTTTATTTTACACCTGTAATCACTAACAAGTATGCTCTTTAGTCTTTGCTGTAGATCAAGATCCTTGACTTTGATTAGCAGACATTCAACTTATCCAAGGTTAGTAGACTTCATGCTTCTTTCTTTATGAATATTTAATCCATCATGGCTTATCATGAATTTCTTGGTGACTTGACATACATAGACCTTCATTGAATTATGTAAATAAACAAAACTAGGGAGCCTTTTTTACTTCATAACTGCTGATCATATACTACTATTTTGTCTTGTCTAGCCTTTTGAGTAGCTAGTAGTGTCGAAGGCTTGATCTTGGCTTCCCCCTTTTTTTTTATTTCCACCATGATAGACACCTGTATGCTAGCAAGAGCCATATGATCCAATATCTCAGGCATGTGCAGCCCCCTTTTTTTTTTTTTGTGGTTTGTTAATGCTCTTCTGCCAAGATACCTTACTTGCTCAATTTGTTAGAGCTGCTACGATTGCATGATAGGTACACATAGCTAGTGACTAACACTATTGGCCTACTGCTTCTCACCACAAAGACGAAAGGCACTATGTTTGGACTCCATCTTGTTTGTTTCAACCGCAACTTACTCTGCTACCTTTGATTGTTGGTCTCTGACTTTGGCTTCTTACCTTGTCTTTTATGTATGCAAATATTATTATACAAGAAAGTAACCAAGGAACCTTGACTCTGTGACTTGGATTTTCGATACCGGACCAATATGCTTTGTAATGCCACAACTTCCCTTTTTGTTAGTTATCCTCCATCAGTCCATAACAATTAAGTCAGACTTGCTTCCTTTTATTTAATTGCTACATGTTAACCCAAATCATGTGCATGATTTGCATTAGTTTCTCTTTGCCAAGACACTGAATTGGTGGACACTTAACACGGTGACACTCTCTTCTTTTATGCCGTAGTCATGTATGTTGCCTAGGGATAAAGATTTCTTGTGATGTTCTTGCTTGGTTGACTTCACAACTGATATAACTTGCAACCTGTCATGCCAGGCCTTACAACAGACTTAATTTTCTGTTTTATCTCCTCCTTTTTTATATTGTTGCCCTCACATTAATAGGAAGACTTTGATCCTAGACCATATTGCACTTGTACACAAGTTACCAGTAATCTAAAGAAGCATATCACACAGCTTCAATAATGACTTGTTTTGACATTCTTTGTTTGTCCTATTGTAATTATAAGCACTTGACCTATGTCCTTTCTCTTCCTCCTGTTGTTCATGGCTTTGCTTTGATATTGAATCAGAGCCACCAATGAATAGCCTCCACAATGGCTTTTGTTGGATAATATCAATGAAATTTGACTCTGAATATGTTTCTCTTGCATGAAAACAATGCCCTCCATTACCAATTGCAGCTTACGGCTTAAAGACATATAAAAGGAAATTCAAGATATTTCTTTTTACTTTCCTTTCTTGATCTTCGAAGTTTTCCGTTATATCCCAAATCAAGGTAAGGTAATTGATTTTATATATTTTTTTTCTTTTCTTTTCTTTTTTCTTTTTTTTTTTGTGTCCTTTTAGCCTTGATTTGCTCCCTTTGTATATGTGTGTCTGTACTTGGTATTTCCTGCATTTTTTTTTAGGATGCCACGTATGACGTCTCGGAGAGCAAGGCATAATACATTGGATCATCTCGGATTTGTGAACTCATGCGTTGTAACCGTTAGAGGCCATCTCGGGTTCACATCTCCATGCGTTGTACCCCATGTATTTGAAAACTAAGACACAGTACATAGGATCATCTCGGATTTGTGAACTCATGCGTTGTAACCATTAGAGGCCATCTCGGGTTCACATCTCCATGCGTTGTACCCCATGTATTTGAAAACCAAGACACAGTACATAGGATCATCTCGGATTTGTGAACTCATGCGTTGTAACCATTAGAGGCCATCTCGGGTTCACATCTCCATGCGTTGTACCCTATGTGCTTGAAGACCAAGACATAGTGCATAGAATCATCTCGGATTTGTGAAATCATGCGTTGTAACCGTTAGAGGCCATCTCGGGTTCACATCTCCATGCGTTGTACCCTATGTGCTTGAAGACCAAGGTTCGCCACCGTACCCTAAGTCATCTCGGATTTGTGAACTCATGCGTTGTAACCGTTAGAGGCCATCTTGGGTTCACATATCCATGCATTGCACCTAGGTACCAGATGAAATCGACATGCATGATCGATCCTTAGTGCAACAATGAGTCCTTCAAAATTGCAACCATAACACGCACGTGGAGTCATTAGTGCAACAATGATTCCTTTGGTATGTGCAATCTAAAAGATTATAAGAGTACTGACACCTTTTTTTTTTTTTTTTTTTTTTTTTTTTTTTTTTCAGGGTATATCCATGATGAGATTCAAGGAGCATACGCAAGACGGTCATCTTTACCTCTTAACAACTACATCTGAAGATGGCAAGGCTAAGAAGGACATAACTTTTCGTGTGCGTCACTCTCTCTTGTGACCTCGTGGACCAGCACTACAAATCGATCGCACACTTGTTCAACTGGAGATGTCAACCATGATTGAAAAAGGAGCGCATGACGGGACCACTGCTCATATTGAAAAGTCCTAATCATGATTGTTTACCTTCGAATAATATTTTTCCTTTACTTGGTCGTAATATCATCTCTGGCACATCCAAATGGAGTTCTCGTATAGTTTGAAGATTTTGGGAGAGTTTAATTATATTCCGAAGTATTGGGAGTGGACTGAAGATATTCTTTCTCGCTTTGGAAATATCTTGACAAAGTGTTCTCTCCGCAGTGCTGTATATGCTTCCCTTTACACCTACAACCGGGAGTCTAGTGTTTTCCGTGCATTTTGTGATGAGGGTTGGTGCCCTACTACTAATACCCTCCACAATTTGGCAAGCGAGGTATCCATTTCTCTATGGGATCTATATAAGATCGCTGGTTTGCCTATTTCTGGCTTACCTTATGACGAGACAGTCCCTAGTTGCAGCACATTGCAAGGAAAAGATAACGATGGCCAAAGACTAGTCCCACAAACTTGTGAGTACTTATTTGCTGCGTACCATTACCTGGAAAATCACTCTTCCCGTGGAGTTTCTGCTGAGAGATGGATTGATTTTTGGTGTAAGAAGAAGTTAGTCTACAAAGCCCCAACTACACGCTGACGCCGACGACAGGCCACGGGTGCTCCGAAACTTACTCACAATCCAGATGGTAATTTTCAGCTTCAGTTGAGGGAGTGGAGTGAAAAGGAACTTAAGATTTTTAATGCTCTTGGGGTTGTAGAGGCAGAGGTACAGGAGAAAGTGTACTTGGCAGCATTTCTT
>CM076153.1:32075000-32077500 GCA_038025085.1 Tetragonia tetragonoides
GGAAGCGGATGGGGGCCGGCGATGCGCCTCGGTCGGATGTGGAACGGCCAAAAGCCGGTCCGCCGATCGGCTCGGGGCGCGGACCGACGCGGATTGGGAGGGCGGCTAAACCCCGGTTTCCGGGAGCGTCGTCCTCGCGATCGTGGTAGGCAGCGCGCGCCGTCATCGCGCTTGGTTGAAAAGCCAGTGGCGCGAAGCTACCGTGTGCTGGATTATGACTGAACGCCTCTAAGTCAGAATCCGGGCCAGAAGTGACGCATGCGCTCGCCGCCCGATTGCCGACCAGCAGTAGGGGCCTCGGCCCCCAAGGGCACGTGTCGTAGGCTAAGCCAACGCGGCGGATGCGCCGCGAGGGCCGCCTTGAAGTACAATTCCTACCGAGCGGCGAGTTGAATCCTTTGCAGACGACTTAAATATGCAACGGGGTATTGTAAGTGGCAGAGTGGCCTTGCTGCCACGATCCACTGAGATTCAGCCCTAGTTGCTTCGATTCGTCCCTCCCCCCCATTCCCCCAAAATCTCCAACTCTTGCTATGTTGGGTAAAAAAGAGGTTTTAGAAAGGATGCAAGGGGCGCACGGTGCTAAGCATGAATAAATCCACCGGCCGAGGAAGGAGTCAAGGAAAGATGCTAAGTCATGTGGGTGCTAAGTATGAAAACGTCCTAACTCATGTGGGTGCTAAGTATGAAAACCTTGGCCGGTGGCGCTGCAGCACCCATGTCCCATGTCCCATGACGCAGCACCTTGTCCCATGTCCCATGACGCAGCACCATGACCCATGCGTTGCAGCACCTTGTCCCATGCGTTGCATCACTATGCAACACGATGCAGCACCTTGTCCCATGCGTTGCATCACGATGACCCATGCGTTGCAGCACGATGAACCATGTTGCAGCACGATGCAGCACCATTTCCCATGCGTTGCAGCACCATGTCCCGTGCGTTGCATCACCATGTCCCGTGCGTTGCAGCACCATGTCCCATGCGTTGCAGCACCTTGTCCCATGCGTTGCATCACGTTGACCCATGCGTTGCAGCACGATGCAGCACCACGTCCCATCCGTTGCAGCACGATACAGCACCATGACCCATGCGTTGCATCACCTTGTCCCATGCGTTGCATCACGATGCAACACGATGCAGCACCATAACCCATGCGATGCAACACGATGCAGCACCATGACCCATGCGATGCAGCACCATGACCCATGCGATGCAGCACCATGTCCCATGCGTTGCAGCACCATGTCCCATGCGTTGCAGCACGATGCAACACGATGCAGCACCATGACCCATGCGTTGCATCACCTTGTCCCATGCATTGCATCACGATGCAGCACCGTAACCCATGCGATGCAACACCATGCAGCACCATGACCCATGCGATGCAGCACGATGCAGCACCATGACCCATGCGATGCAGCACCATGCAGCACCATGACCCATGCGATGCACCACGATGCAGCACCATGGCCCATGCGATGCAACACGATGCAGCACCATGACCCATGCGATGCACCACGATGCAGCACCATGACCCATGCGATGCAGCACCATGCAGCACCATGACCCATGCGATGCAACACGATGCAGCACCATGACCCATGCGATGCAGCACCATGCAGCACCATGACCCATGCGATGCACCACGATGCAGCACCATGACCCATGCGATGCAACACGATGCAGCGCCATGACCCATGCGATGCAGCGCCATGCAGCACCATGACCCATGTGATGCAGCACCATGACCCATGCGATGCAGCACCATGACCCATGCGTTGCAGCACCATGACCCAACGACGCAGCACCATGACCGGGCCCCGTGAGCACCCATGCCCCGGGGATGGTCTAGGGGACGTGTTTTGGGCCTCCGGACGCAAAGTTTTCGACGTTAATATTTTCGCCCCATATCGCACGGGAGACCCCTAGGGGACGTGGGAGGCCCCTAGGGTCGGTTATTGGGTCCCTGATAGGCTTGTAAGGGCGGTTTTAGGCGATGCCAATGTTTTGGGCCTCCGGACGCAAAGTTTTCGACGTTAATATTTTCGCCCCATATCGTACGGGAGACCACTATGGGACATGGGAGGCCCCTAGGGTCGGTTATTGGGTCCCTGATAGGCTTGTAAGGGCGGTTTTACGCGATGCCAATGTTTTGGCCCAAAAACGGGCGACATGGGTGATATCTATGTTCGGGAATCAAGGTGACTTTCCCGGGGCACTGGGGGTCCCCTAGGCCCATAATAGAGCCGTCGAAAAAATTTCGGGTGAAAACGGCCACCGGGCCCCGGGAATGCTATAGGGGACGTGTTTTGGGCCCCCGGACGCAAAGTTTTCGACGTTAATATTTTCGCCCCATATCGTACGGGAGACCCATAGGGGACTTGGGAGGCCCCCAGGGTCGGTTACTGGGTCCTTGATAGACTTGTAAGGGCGGTTTTACGCGATGCCAATGTTTTTGGCCTAAAAACGGGCGACATGGGTGATATCGGAGTTCGG
>CM076153.1:32105000-32107500 GCA_038025085.1 Tetragonia tetragonoides
GATGCAGCACCATGACCCATGCGTTGCATCACCTTGTCCCATGCGTTGCATCACCATAACCCATGCGATGCAACACGATGCAGCACCATGACCCATGCGATGCAGCACCATGACCCATGCGATGCAGCACCATGTCCCATGCGATGCAGCACCATGTCCCATGCGTTGCAGCACGATGCAACACGATGCAGCACCATGACCCATGCGTTGCATCACCTTGTCCCATGCATTGCATCACGATGCAGCACCGTCACCCATGCGATGCAGCACGATGCAGCACCCTGACCCATGCGATGCAACACGATGCAGCACCATGACCCATGCGATGCAGCACCATGCAGCACCATGACCCATGCGATGCAGCACCATGCAGCACCATGACCCATGCGATGCAACACGATGCAGCACCATGACCCATGCGATGCAACACGATGCAGCACTATGACCCATGCGATGCAGCACCATGACCCATGCGATGCAGCACCATGTCCCATGCGTTGCAGCACCATGTCCCATGCGTTGCAGCACGATGCAACACGATGCAGCACCATGACCCATGCGTTGCATCACCTTGTCCCATGCATTGCATCACGATGTAGCATCGTAACCCATGCGATGCAGCACGATGCAGCACCATGACCCATGCGATGCAGCACGATGCAGCACCGTGACCCATGCGATGCAGCACCATGCAGCACCATGACCCATGCGATGCAACACGATGCAGCACCATGACCCATGCGATGCAGCACGATGCAGCACCATGCAGCACCATGACCCATGCGATGCAGCACCATGCAGCACCATGACCCATGCGATGCAACACGATGCAGCACCATGACCCATGCGATGCAGCACCATGCAGCACCATGACCCATGCGATGCAGCACCATGACCCATGCGATGCAACACGATGCAGCACCATGACCCATGCGATGCAACACGATGCAGCGCCATGACCCATGCGATGCAGCACCATGACCCATGCGTTGCAGCACCATGACCCAACGACGCAGCACCATGACCGGGCCCCGTGAGCACCCATGCCCCGGGGATGGTCTAGGGGACGTGTTTTGGGCCTCCGGACCCAAAGTTTTCGACGTTAATATTTTCGCCCCATATCGCACGGGAGACCCCTAGGGGACATGGGAGGCCCCTAGGGTCGGTTATTGGGTCCCTGATAGGCTTGTAAGGGCGGTTTTACGCGATGCCAATGTTTTGGGCCTCCGGACGCAAAGCTTTCGACGTTAATATTTTCGCCCCATATCGTACGGGAGACCCCTATGGGACATGGGAGGCCCCTAGGGTCGGTTATTGGGTCCCTGATAGGCTTGTAAGGGCGGTTTTACGCGATGCCAATGTTTTGACCCAAAAACAGGCGACATGGGTGATATCTATGTTCGGGAATCAAGGTGACTTTTCCGGGGCACCAGGGGTCCCCTAGGGCCATAATAGAGCCCTCGAAAAAATTTCGGGTGAAAACGGCCACCGGGCCCCGGGAATGCTATAGGGGACGTGTTTTGGGCCCCCGGACGCAAAGTTTTCGACGTTAATATTTTCGCCCCATATCGTACGGGAGACCCATAGGGGACTTGGGAGGCCCCCAGGGTCGGTTACTGGGTCCTTGATAGACTTGTAAGGGCGGTTTTACGCGATGCCAATGTTTTTGGCCCAAAAACGGGCGACATGGGTGATATCGGAGTTCGGGGATAAGGATGACCCTCCCGGAGCGCCTAGGGTCCCCTAGGGTCATGATAGACCCCTAGGAGATGTTTGGGCAAAAATGACACCCGGGCCCCGGGAAGCCGAAAATCAAAGGATATCCACGTTTTTTTGGCTTCCGAGATGCTCCGGACCGTAGGTGTTTATTTTCACACCATATTGCACGGGACATCCCCAAGGGATATGGGAAGCCCCCAGGGTTGGTTATTTGGTCCATGATAGGCTTGTAATTGCGTTTTTACGGGATGCCAATGTAAGGGCCGGAACACGAAAAGCATGGGAGAGGGCCGGAATTTCCTACCCCCCAAGAGTGAGGAGTGAGGTCTCAAAATTATTTCTAATATTAAAGTGAGGTCTCAAAAATATTTTTCAATTTTTTTGTAATTTTTCTGATATTATTTCTATTTATTTCCTATTTTTCAGCCTAATTTTTAATTAAAAATTAAATAAAATAGCTACCTTGTGTTTAAAATAAAAAAAAATTATTTTTCCGTAACTTAATAATATACTTGAAAAGTTTGAGGTGGAACTTTTGGAAAATAATTATCCAAACTCTCAAAAACCCCAGTATGAAAGTTATGCACTGTCCATGTCTACTCCTGCCAGAACCACTAAACCATATAAGACTCTTTAGGGGGTAGTTGCTTGAGAGAGTGCTTGTGGGCGAAGGAAGGCAAGCGACGCGACATGAAGCGCCTACCAGGCGCCGAGTAGTGTCAAGTCGTTCGCCATCATAGCCGGACACCCACGACACCTCGGCTCAAGCACCGGCCCCCTA